>QLPG01012180.1:0-11162 GCA_003314385.1 Gomphus sp. MG54 | reverse complement strand
TCCTCTAACATCCCCTTACTAAGCACATTCTTCAGCTCTCGGGTGATCTCTTTCTCCTCTCCTTCCAGTACCAGCCCTTAAGCACTCGTATCATGAATAGCTTGGGCCAAAGCAATACCAGGTCACTGTTATCACCAATTCCCAAGCCATGGTCTGGTCAGCATGATAGCATGTCAGATTTCCCTATCGCTACTCTGGGTCAGTGATACAGGTCAAAATCAAAATGCAAGAGGTAGAGCAACCAGTAGGCCTGTCATTGGTTCAGCTTCTTTGAAGACCGGAAGTACTCCAGGTTCTTATGGTCAGTCCAGATCTCGACGAAATGTTTGGCGCTTTCAAGGAAGTGCCTCCACTCTTCCAAAGCTCAGATGATCACTAGCATCTCCTTGTCATGAATTTCATAATTACTTTTTACCAGGGAGAGGCTCTTCAAGTTGAAGGCAATTGGGTGCCACTTGTTGTCTTTGGGTGATTATTGTGAGAGGACTGCTCCTGTAGTCACATCAGAGCTATCCACCTCCACTTGGTAAGGTCAACTGTCATCAGCAAACCCAAGGACAAGTGCCATCATGAACCTTTTCTTAAGCCCTTCAAAGGCCTCCTACTCTGTGCCTCCCCACCTCTACTTTACGTCTTTCTTCACAAGCTCGAACAGTGGCCTGGCATGGTGCAAAAACCTCTCAATGAATCTCTAGTAAAAGTTGGTGAAGTCAAGGAAGGCCTGAACCTCCTTTTGGTTAGATAGAGTCAGCCAAGCCATGATGCCTGCAATTTTGACCTGGTCCACCTCTACCTTGCTGTGGGATATGATGAGGCCCAGATATTTAATCCTTGTTTGCTCGAACTCGCATTTCTCCAGCCAAAGGTAGAGCTTGTAGGCCCTTAACCATTCAAGGACCTCCCGGATGACTTGATGATGCTCTTCAAGCATCTCAGTAAAGATGAAGATATCATCCAGGTATTGTTACAATGTAGAAAAAGGATGTAATCGTAGTATTATTAATCTCCCAAAGATGAGCAATGGCAAGGTTCAGAATGGGGCTTGGCTTCATTGTTATGTGTTGTGCCCACTAGACCACATGATCCCCAATTTCGTAAAGGCGAGACAGATAGAAGATGAAGAGAAGGACCTTAGTTGAAATCAAGGTTGATTATCTGACTAAAGACTGAACTAATGAAGTACAAGATCTTTATACTACTTTCAAATCTACTAGGAGTCGAATAGATTCCTATAATAGAATGAGAAAGCTGAGGATCATGAAAAGTGAGAACAGAAATACTATGCCCCAAATAATGATCTCCTCTGTGACATTGGGGAGTGACGTGTCACTCCAATTCCCAATGGAGTTACCCTAAGGAATGTAATAGCAGATTGGATATAAGAGACTGAGTGGAATTGCAAATAAATGAAAATGGAGCGAAACATAAATGAAAGGATATTAAACGAAAATGAAGACAGAATGGAATAGCGAGCATATGGAGTGGATGTCAATGAGTGGAGTGAATTGACAGAAGCAAGACAGATACATGAGGTGCATATAGCCTGTGGGCTGAGGGTGTATTGTTGAATAGTGAGTGAGAGTGGAGTTGGGTTGAGTGGGCTAAAATGAATAGTCAGGTATACCAGTGTACGGTCCTAACAGGTATACACACACACATCCCTCCATGACAAGGTCCTGGAAAATGTCATTTATCATGGTCTGGGACATTGCAGGGATATTGGTGAGACCAAAGAACATGACAAGGGGTTCAAAGAGGCCTTGGTTCATCTGAAATGCCACCTTCCACTCATCTCCTTCTTTAATCCATACGTTGTTGAACCCCCACTGCATGTCCAACTTGGTGAAGTATTTGGCCCCCCAAAGTTGTGTGATGAGTTCTGAGATGATAGGGAGGGGGTACTGATTCTTCACTATCATCACATTGAGCACTCGGTAATCCTGGACCAACCATAGAGAGCCATCCTTCTTCTTGATAAAGAATACAGGACTTCTCATGGGGGACTTCAAAGGGTAAATATGGCATGTGCAGAGGTTTTCTTATAGGAACTCATCTAGTTTCCACTGCTTGCTTGGGGAGAGTGGATACACCTTGTAGGCCAAGAGTTTTGCACTGGATTCTAGTTCTATTGTGTGGTCCCACATCCTCAGCTTGGGAAGGGAGTCAAAGGACTCTTTCTCAAAGAGGTTGCCAAAGTCCTAGAGGTAGGGCAGAATTGTTGGTTTCTTCTTTAGAGGAGTACTCTGGAGGGCCTGCTTGGCCAGTTGTTGCATGGTGGTGGTCGTTGCAATGGTCGGGACCAGAACATTTAGTGGGACTATGGTCGTAAAAAGGCAATTTCCTGGTGCAAGGAAGGGTTCATCATAGTCAGCACCTTTGTGGGCTTTGGGGTTATCATCCATCATGCTTGGCAATGGGCCAGCCCAAAGAGCCTAGATTTCCATTTCCTCTCGACCTTCCTTCTGCAATTTGGCTTGGCACATGTGGCATTGGACAGAGCATCAATTCAGCATAACCTTCTGGGTTTACCAGTTGATCTTGGGATTGTGATCGTAGAGCCATGGGTAGCCAAGGATCATCTTGTGTTTCCCCAGATTGGTTATTGCAAACACAGCCTATTCCAATTGATCTTGGTAGCCTAGGATAATATTGACCATGTGCCAAATCGCCCTACCTTCATTTGGTGTGCCATCAATGTTGTATACCAGTGCAGGTCATGTCAATGGGCACATGGTTATTCTCAGCCACTACAAACTTGCAGTCTATGAACAGTCCAGTGGCCCTGCTATCTAGGAGCATGGTTACACCCTTAACCTTGGCCATGTCAGTAGTTTGTACCTCTACCTTAAGGTTTAGCAAGTTTGGGAAGGGGGTAGATGCCACTATGTATTGTTTTGGGAGAGCATGTTCCCAACATTTCAACCTGGGAGGGGGTAGTGATTGGCATGGGTATTGGAAACCCATATAGGTAGCGGGTATGGGTATCGTGGGTAAGGGTCAGGGTTAGGATTTCCAACCTGGCCCAAACCCGTACCTGCAGGTGGGTTTTCACGGGTATGCTTATATAATTTGCGGGTATGCTTATATAATTTGTGAGTATGCTTATATAATTTATGGGTATGCTTATATAATTCATGGGTACACTTATATAACTCGCGGGTATGCTTATATAAGCCAGGTTCAGTGCTAACCTCACTTATATAAGTGAATTCAGAGCCAAAATTCAATTATATAAGCAAAGTTAGCACTGAACCTGGCTTGTATGTAAGCGAGGATAGTGCTGAACCTCGCTTATATAAGCATACCTGCCAATTATATAAGCATACCCATGAAAACCCATATCCATAACACAAGGGTATAGGTTTTCATAGGTACGGGTATAGGTAGATATAATATACCTAGGGGTTATCCATGCCAATTACTAGGAGGGGGAGATGGAGATTTTGGCAGAGTTGATGGGGGAGTGTCTTCATCATTTGCAGCTAAGAGGTTATCATCTGAATACTGGGTTGTATTTCTGTATCAGAGTCTACAAACAGAGCAGCAAAACAATTAAACAAAGGCAGTGAGGGCACATCCTTCACTTGCTACCTTGGGTAAAATCCTCCAATTCTACTTCCTCAGTCCCTTCCATCTTGGCTGCTTTCTGAATGGTAGCAGACACTATCCAGTACTCTAGCAATTCTTTGTGCTCCTCCGATGTCATAAAGCATACATCATATGCTTGGGGTTAATCTCGAGCAAAGTGATCAGTCTTGTCACATCACTGGCACATAAGGGGTAGAGCATACCACTGTTTGACTACATCAACATCCATCAGTGTGGGCCCCTAGAGTGGAGCCAAAGGAGAGGAGGCTGATATTAGTCTAGGGGGTGTGGGTGTAGCTTGCCTAGCCAGGGGTTTAACAAGCATTTGATTAGCCTATAGAATGGGTGACAACACGAGTTGGGGTCTCTAAAAGCCTTCATTTGCCGCACATGTAAGGGCTACCACCCTTGTGGCAGTATACCATACCAAAATGACATCGTCCTTTGGTCTCCCATCTAGCATCAGTGCAATGTGACTTTGGATCATAGGGTCAAGGCCTTGCCAGAGCTTCATAACAATAGATCGCCCATCCATATATTTAGCCTTTTCGACGATCCTCGAATTGGTTGATATATTCACCAACTGAGCATTTGCCCTGATGGTATTGTTGCAACTCTAGTTGGTTTTCCCTGTCAGTAGCTTCATCCAGGGGGTAGAAGTGCTATCAGAAGGCTTCAGTGAAGGCCTTCTAGTTGGCATAGAGGGGCCTGCCTGTTTTTACTTCATAAGCAAATACCTGAACAGAGACGGTCGTAGCTCTCCTGGTCTTCATGAAAGATATTTCCCAGAGGATCTGAGACTGCTTATTGGAGAAGTCAGAAGTGCAGACACCAAGATAGAGGGTACAGGACTGCATGACAGTAGGGTTTTGGCTTTAATTTGTATGTTGCACCCACCAGACTACACTGGATCCTAATTTCATAATAGCAAGAGTGGAAATGAAGACTGAAATGAATAGAGGAAGCTTAGTCAAAATCTTAGTCGATTTTCTGACTGAAGAGTGGACTACTGAATGTATAAGATCTTATACTACTTACAAATCTACGAGGAGTTGACTAGATTCCTATAATAGATAAGAAAGTCCAAAGATCATAAAAGCAAGAACAGAATACTATGTCCCAATTGAGTTACCCTATAAGGAATGTAGTAGCAGATCAGATATCAGAGAATAGAAATGACATAACAGAAATGTGAGTAAGAAAAGTGGAATGGAACATAAAAGGAAAATTTTAAGGTAATAAAGGTGAAGATGGATATATGAGCATATGGAGATGGATGTAATAAGTGGAGCATATTGAATGTTGCATGTGATGCCAAGATGGATACATGAGGTGTATTGAATTCAAAGGCTGATTAGTGTATGGCTGAAAAGGCAAACAAGGTAGAGTTAGGCTGAATGGGGCTGGTTTGAATAGTTGAGCATGTCAGCATAGTGGTTCCTAATGGTATCAAAAGTGTGCACAACCAAACCAAATTGAAAGCCACACCTACTAAAAGTATGCCAGGCCTATTGAAAGCCTGTGATGTTTGAGCAAAGGTATTAGGATCCACTATGCTGTCATCCCTGACTATTCAATATAGCTATATTCTATAGCTATATTCAGCCTTACTCAGCCCAATTTGCCATTTCAGCCATACACTCTACTAGCCTTCGATTTAGTATACCTCATGTATTCAGCCTATTCTATCTTGGCATCACATGCAACATTCAATTAGCTCTACCTATTATGTTCATCCTCCACATGCTTGCACATTTGTTTTCAGTATTTGTATTGTTCACTTTGCCATTACAATTCTTTCATATTTCCTTATATGTTCAACTCCACTTTCCTTATTTACAATTCTGTTCTGTTATTTCTATTTCTGTTATTTGATCCATTGCTACATTCCTTCTAAGGTAACTCCTTGGATACCAGGTTTGATATATCATTCCACTCTGTCATGGAGGAAATCAAGATTGGGACATTAGATTCCATTCTCACACATTTGATCTTTGGCTTTCTCATCTATTATAGAAATCCATTTGTCTTTTTGTAGATAAACAAATAGTATACGATCTTGTACATTAAGTAGTCTGCTCTTCAGTCAGAATATCAACTAAGATTTCCTCATTCATTTCCATCTTAATTTCTATCTCACCATTATGTCCTCCATCTATACAAAATTAGGGCTCAGTAAGACCCGGTGGGTGTAACTGTCAAGTCCACAATACCGAGTCCTGGTTCACTTGGCAATACCGACTGACTGACCCTCACCCACATCACTCCTCACCATCATGCGGTCTCAGTTCAGCACATCTGGTACATTATCTGGACCACCCCTCTTATCTCATCCCCTCTATCCCCTTCTAATCTCTCATTTCCCAAACCATTCCCTCACCCATTTCCCTCAGAAACACTTATTATTCCTTAATTATTCAGTCACGGCCCTATTGTTGTATCTGCAGCCATTTTTTCATTGTTCTATTCTCATCCACTCTGTTATTATCTTATTCTCAGCCATCTTTTATTATTTTATTCTCACTTACATTTCTTATTTTATTCTTGATTACTGTGGACACCACCACCACATGATCCTTTATACCTTATTGTTCTCCATTCCTTACATCACCCTGTTCTACATCTTGCTTCTTAACCTATATAAGTAGCAGATGTATGTAGATAATTCCTCACTCTGAATATCAACTTGGTTTGTACCCCCTCATCCGCCTCTCTTCTGCCAAAGTCCTTCACTCGGGCTGACATCCTCAGCATCTTCCCGCGTCACTCTTCTGTCCAAAATAAGTGGCAAACACAGAATAGCAGGGTGCAATGCACAAGCACGTTGAAGCCTAGCTACCCCAAGTGGTCTGCAGGACTTGACCGCCCCCTGTCCTCATCATCGGCAATACCGAGCTGTAACAGTAATACATATGTATGTTCCTTTTATAGCAATCTATTAGACAATGGAATGTCATTTGTTATGCTATTGAATATTGTAAATGCTTATGGAATATTCACTCCCTATTCTGTTTCAATCCTTACTTTTCTCATCTAGTATAGGAATCCATTATCTTTTGATATTGACTCTGCATAGATAAGAAATTATATAAATGTTTATTAGTCTATTCTTCAGTCAGAATATTGACTAAGATTCACACCTTTCTCATTTACCTAACCTTACTATGATAAAGGTCTGGTCAGTATACAGTAACACATAAGTTAAAGCGAAACCCTATTATAAACCTCACTGTCAAGTACTGAGACCCGTTAATTCAGCAGTGCTGACTGAGCAGTCATCCTATGTCTACATCCAAGTGTCCACGCCGTATGCATATCACTTGGTACGTCAGTCTCTGCTCGGCACATCCACAACCCACACTCCTTGTCCTCACCCCTCATATACTCTACACCACTCACCATCTATTAATCCCACCATGCCTACTCCTCACCCATTCGATCCACCTCACCTTGGGACTTCCTGTCCTTATTTTATCCTCAGTTACAGCCCTTGTTTTATAGTCGGCCACTCCCTATTATCCTATCCTTGATTACATTCCTATTATTTTATCCCTTATTGTTCTATCCCTGTTTCTATCCCTTCATTCTAATTATACTCGTTGTGGACAATAACCACATGCTCTGCATACCTTGTTGTCTCACATTGCTTATTCCACATGTCACCTCTTAAACCTATATAAGTAGGACATGCATGTACATGTTTCCTCATTCTGGGTATCGACTAGGCTTAGGCCCTTCTACCTTCTTCCCCTCTGTTAAGTCCTTGACTTGGGCCGGCATCATTAGCATCCTGCCGAGTATCTGTCTGTTGCAAATCGGTGGCGCACACGGCAAGTAAGGCACAACACATGAGTACATTAAAGCCAATGCCACTACTCTTGGCCTGCAGGACTTGGCCATTGTCCACCTGATCTTTCGGCAGTCCTGAAGTCCGTCAGTACCCAAAGCTTGACACTCACTTTTATTTTAACATTGGAAGATATTATGTGTAAGAACTATACAACTATGCCCTATTCTAGTTCTTAACAGGTAATTTCCATCTAAAGTAATGCATTGCTCATACTTTCACACAGTTAATACCTAAAATATTTTTGCACAGGCACTTCAGCTTGGGCATATACCAGGATGAGAGGATAATAGAAGTCAAATGAGCAACAAAAAAATCAGGAAAAATACCTGAATAATAGTGGTAATTGATCTTGAATATCATATCAAAGCAAATAGCCATATAGGCTTGTAATCATTGAGATCAGCTTGAAAATAAGTGAATGTATAGATATATACACACTGGGTAAGTCAGATCTGCCTTATAACATTGTATGAAAATCATACTAATATACTGCACATATATTTTCAACATTCTGGGCTTATAGACTTGTCACATAAGATTTATAAGTGTTATAAAAATTCTTTCAAAATATAATTCTGCTCATTGTCTAACAGGCAGGACTTGCTGAAAGGATGGACCAAAAAAGTAATAGCTAATTACATCATAGAATCAATTGATAGTCATTCTTATCTTAGCTTTAAAAGCTGAGTGTAAAACTCTCAAACTGCCTCTAGAATTTGGCAAGAGTTTAGGTTAGGGATAGGGATTACGTAAGGGTCCTAGCCGTCTACCTTATGAAAAGGAAACCGCCTATGCCAAAACGCAAAACGCAAAACGAAGAGTCTGACAGCGAAGTCGTGCGTCAACATCTCCTCGTAGTAGTCGTCGTTGCCTGACGACGATAATCCAAGTAGAGTATCGTCAATGTCGACTTTGAGTTCTTCGACCCTCACCCTGCAGATCATATCGCGCTGAAGAGACTCCTGACCCAGCTTTTTCAATCGGACGCAGAGCTGCTCAACTTACATGAGCTTTCACAGCTCATACTCTCTCAACCTCTGGTCGGCACTACTGTAAAGGCTGATGGGCGGGAAAGTGACCCGTATGCATTTTTAACGGTGTTAAATCTGGCTGTCCATAAGGTGAGGAAATCAGTTGCAAAATGTCTATGACATTTATTGTACATGATATAGGATAATCCATCAATCAAGGGCCTGATCGATTACATATTGAAGAAAGCAGTTTCGTCAAGCACTCTAAATTCGGTTTTACAGACACTTTTGTCTTCCCCACAACATGTTGGCTTAATTTTTAGTGAAAGACTAATCAACATGCCTGTGCAAGTCGTGCCTCCAATGTACCGCATGCTTTCCGATGAAATAAAGTGGGCAAACGAAGAGGCAAGTCTTTCAAAGATCAACTAACATAACGTATATGACATTTGAGGTTGTAGCACGAACCCTATACCTTCTCTCATTACTTGTTTATCACACGAACATATCGTCTCTCTCCAGAATATTCGTCCCCTATGGAAGGTGCAGAAATGACGGGTCCACCTGCTAAGCGTCTTAGAACAAAGAAAACGACACAAACGGTATCGAATGCTGATGATAAAATATTAACATATTCGTTTCACCCCGAGGACGAACAAATCCAGAGCGTATGTCTAATGCTATTATATGGTGGAGGCGAGTCTGATGTAAATATAGTTCGCATCGCACACCCTGGACTACGAGTTTGTAAACGCGAAATCGCGTGACCAGGACTCTTTCGGATTGGATACGGCGGGACGAATCATGCTTCTTACCGCCGAAAAATTCCCAGCCTTGATTGAAACAATAAGCCAGATTTACGCAGCACCACCTCAAGGATGAGCAGGACGCCTGCCCTTTTCGCATATCGTGTATACATCAGCCTTGAAGAAGATACGTCATAATGACATCCGTATGGACTTATCATTCATGCTGGCAATAGTACATAATTTAGATCTCAGCACCACCAGTGACTTCGAGTGTGTCCCGAGATAAAGGATGCTAGTGGTGAAACTAGGCTAAAGGCAGTTATATTGGGCAACTGACTACTATTGAAAGAAAAAAAAACATGGAATTTACAAAAGAACATTAGCATTCTGGTCATCAATGGACCTTTTCCCTTAGGAGCAGTCAAACTAAGGTTAAGGAAATGTCAATACATGCTGCTTTGGTCAATGAATGAGATGTTACAAACCTGGTTTCAAATTAGCTGAAAGCAACACTCCTAGAGATTTCCAAAAAAAAAAAAAAAGCTTATACAGTATAGTAGACTTCCTTGATACAGATTTCAGTCAAGCTTAATTTTAGCTCAAAATTTGTAGATTAAATTTTAAAAATATTACAGCTAAGAAGTGTCTTGAGAACATTATTGCTCTATACAGTATAGTAGACCTCCTTGATACAGGATACCTCCTTGATACAGGATACCTCCTTGATACAAATTGGTTTTCCAAGGTCAATTCTCATTCCAGTGATACAGGGTTTTGCACATAGAATCTAATATATATAAGCAACAATTAAGCCAAACCATACAAGAGAAAAAGAAGAATTGCATTCAGGAGGAATTTATTTTCATCTAAATTTACTCAATTTTGATAACATACAATCTTAAATCAGTGATTGCTCAAGTTTTCTGAGAGATTTTGTCATAGAGTGTTCACATTAGGGAAGCTATACATCTCCTATTGCTAATTATAAAAACTCCAAGTGGTATTTGACCTAAATTGATCTTAATCTGACCACAAAGATATTAGGGCTACCAAAGTGTGACATGTGACATGCTAATAATATAAAGAAATGGATGACCAATCACACCGGGCCGCAAATTCCACGCATGGAGAATTAGGTGTCACACTTGTATCAAGGACCTGTTTTGGAACCTTGTTAAGTCCGTGTGTCAGACGCTTAGCTAGTACTTCCGAAGGGGTTTTCCGGGTTAGTGCGAAGGTCCGTAACGGGGCCGAAGACCCAGACGGGGGTCGGACGGACTACGGACCGAAACGGAGGCACCGGAAACTTAGGGTAGGTCGCGGAATAGTTCAATCCGGTTGCTGAGATGTTCGAGGTCGAAGGGACTTGGCTTCAACTTATGTGTTGCGCCCTCCTCGATCGTCTGTCCCTAATTTCAGAGAGGAGAAGGAAATTCACCGGAGTGAGTCGGGACTGGGTGGACTAAGATGATATTCGTACTAGCGAACAGTCTAGTTGACTGGGAGACTATATACATGCGACTGTCTTGTACTATCTTTTGCCAGTAATAAAACAAGGGAAAAGGAAGTACAAGGGGGTCAATATAAAAGAGAGAACAAGGGAGCAAGGTACGCGATAGTCCTGTGCGTCGGTTATCAAAGTATTGAGTCTCGGTCGGGGACGGACTCGGAGGTGGTGTCTCGGTTGCGACGGGATCGGAAGCGGACAGTGGACTCTGGGTCGGACTTGTCGGGAACAGAGATTACGGAAAACAATCCTTCGTCCTTTCGGTCGGAAAGGTCTCGGAATAAGGAGGGGTGGTTGTGGGGGTTGTTGAAGGTATAGGCTATAACAAACCTGGACAAGACCTTGGTGTTAAAGATATAACACTTCAGTCAAGCACTGTGTGTAGTGAAGCAAGACGAAGAAGAGTTTTAAACCCTGCTACAGCACAACTCCAGAAACAATTTAATATTTGTACTTTGGTCACAAACTGTGTAATAACTCTAGCAAGCTAATACGAT
>QLPG01012174.1:0-10668 GCA_003314385.1 Gomphus sp. MG54 | reverse complement strand
TAGGTTTACGCCTTCTTGTCCTCCCTTCTCCTGTCCCAAGTCCTTTACCTGGGCCGACACTCTCGGCACTCTCTCAGGTATCCCTCTGTCCCAAATCGGTGGCACGCATGGGAAGTAGGGCGCAACGCACAAGCACGTTGAAGCCATGCCACTACTTCTAGCCTGCAGGACTTGGCCATTATCTGCCTGACCCCTTCGGCTTCCCCGAGGCCTGTCAATATGTCCGGAGCCTGACAGAGACATGGATGTTTGAACCAGCCATATGACCGTGTTTGGATTTTTGATCATGTGATGTGAGAGGGTGGGAACATATTATATAAATGCTGACCAATTAGCTTATGTAAAAATGCCCACAAGTGCCACAATTGAACATTATACTATAGATTAGAGGATGTTACAGTACATTATTAGAGATCATATTTGCAAATAATATAGTTGTGTCTGGCAGATAGGGTTTCCTGGGGTTTTCCCACGGTATTATATTGGGGAGTTGGTGGGGAAATGAGGAGAATGATTCCCTAGATTTTCCTGTGATTTCTATAGTATTTATCACTAGGAAATGTATTGCTCTATAGTGAATCTACTGAGAGCCAAGTCCTGGGTTTACTCTCCGCTTAGGTGCCATACCGGGAAACCGGCCTGGGTGCCAAAGCTTCAGTTTATATGTTTGTGGTCCTCCCACAAGTAAGATATAATATCTAGTAGTATAATATAATATATGTGGTTAGAAACCCAACTATGACCTGGCCTTGCTGTACGACGAGTAGCTGCTGCTCTAGTTCTGAATAGGAAGTATGCACTCGGCGCTTAACCTTCGGTCAGCATGAGTGATAGATTTATAGTTGTAGCCTAATGGCTAGTACGATGGGGGGCAGAGATACAATTGGAATTGCTGTTATAGCCCATGCCACCAAACAAACCCACATTAAGTACCACAACCACCCGCACCGTTTCTGGGACCCTTCCGATCGCCCAAAGCCTGAACAACAGATCTCAGGAGGTCTGACATACATTCCGAGGTTCCACGATTCCAAACCTTTGAAGACTCCGAAGTCAAGGTTCCGTTACCTTTGATAGCTGACGTGCAGGACCATCGCGTACCTCACTCCCTTGTTTTCTCTTTTACACTGACCCCTTGTACTCCCTTCTTCCTTTTTTTATGACCGGCAAAGAAAGTACAAGGATAGTCGCATGTATATAGTCTCCCAGTCGACTAGACTGTTCGCTAGTACAAATATCGATTTAGTCTTCCACCAGTTTCCGATTCATTTCCAGTAAACTCCCGTCTCCTTTCCGAAATTAGGGACAGACGATCAAGAAGGGCACAACACATAAGTTGAAGCCAAGTCCCTTCAACCTCGAACACCTCAGTGACCAGATTGAACCTTTCCACGACCTACCCTAAGTTCCTAGTGCCTCCGCCCCCGCCCATAGTCTGTCTGATTTCCGTCTTCGGTCCTTGGCCCCATTATCGACCTTCACGCTAACCCAGATAGTTCCTTCAGAAGTACCAGCTAAGCACCGACACGCAGACTTAGCAGTATATTCGTACTCACACTCCTGATCGTCATTAAGCATGAGACCCATCACACGTTCACAAGCCATGCAGACAATCACTCAGGCATCTGCCCGCCGTGCATCCGTCCCCTGCGGACCGCCCATCCCTGGACCAAGTTTCCAGATGCCTCAGACCCCAGCTCACCCCCCGGAGCCTTCCCCCGACTCCGGACTCTTGGACGCAGACCAACACCTGCATTTGAACTTGACCAACCTATTCCTCATTAACAACTTCCCGGCGATTCAACATTCACCGCCATCGGAGATACGGTCCAGCTCAGGACCATCCACAGCAGTGCTGACAGACTCATCAGCGCCCCCCTACATACCCCCGCCCACTGCACCACCCCCCATCGTCCAACACCATGTCGCACCACCTGCCGCAGCACCGCCACCTCCTATACAACCGGGAGGGGCCCCCACCTTAGGACCCAACATTGTGCCTGATCTCACTCAGGCCCTCGTCATGCTGGCAAGTAACTTGACCAGCCCCAGAAGATCAGCTCCCCGCACCACCAAGTTTTGGGATCCGGATACCTTCGACGGATCTGATTTCAGAAAATTACAAGCCTTCCTAGTGCAATGTAAACCGAACTTCCGTGACCGCCCTGATGCCCTCAACACCGAGAGCACCAAGGTAACCTACATACTATCGTACCTGACCGGTACCACCTTGGACTGGTTCGAACCAGCCCTCTCTGCCCCCGACGAGCCAGACTGGCTCCATGACTATGAGGAGTTCGTGAACAAACTCAAAACCAACTTCGGCCCCCTTGACCCAGAAGGAGAAGCTGAAGCAGACCTCGAGACTCTCCGTATGCACGATAATCAGGGCATCACAAAATATGTAGTCAAATTCAATCGACTAGCCACCTATGCCCACTGGGGCAACGCCGCACTTCGTCGCCAGCTCTACAAAGGACCCCCCAGCAGAATCAAGGATGAGATCTCTAGAATAGGAAAACCCCATTCCTTGCTCCAACTACGTCTCCTGTCCCAACCCATCAATGCCCACTACTGGGAGCGACGATCGGAAATTGCCAGAGAACCCCCCCCCCCACCCGGAACTTCGACCACCCCTACAACAGAGGGAGGACCCCTGTGACTACGTATTCGGCCCCTAACATGGGCAATGAGACAGCCAATGTAGGCCAACCCGCAACCCCGTCCAGTGGCAGCAGGACTACCATGGATCTTTCGTCCAGATCAGGGAAAGACGGAAAACTTATGCCACAAGAATGGCAACGCCGCTTCAAACAAGACCTCTGCCTCTTCTGCGGCAGATCGGGCCACCCAGCCAAGAAAGACCCAAGACCCACCACCACGGTCACCAAGGGCCATGCAGCCTCCGTGACGGAAGAGGTTGAAGAAGAGTCTGAGATGTCGGACACTTCAGAAACCGAAGAATAAGAAGTTAGGCCCCCGACTCTGGCACCAGTTGTTCGCATTGAACACCAACTATGCCTATGGACGTAAAACAAAACAAAGCATCCAACCTCTCAGAATTATGACCTCCCGTGACCAATCGTCGAGAAAGATTTCGACCCCTAGGCGGAAACACTCCGACCATCCGACCCTCCCGAACACCCGTGACCATCCGTCGATAAGTTTTGACCGTGACCCTCTGAATATTCATCAGATTTCAGCTACCGGACACCACACGCTCACCCACCGCGATCCAACGATCGATAGGGTATTGAGTACTACTTTGTTTAGCCTACGTCCGAACTGATTCTTGGCAATATGGAGCCAGCAGTCTTCACTCAGTGCTCAATACGACCCTCCAAAAACCCCGCTCAGGAAGAACCCTGACCCTCGCAGAATTCCGTATCGTCCCTTAGACTAATGGTACCACTATTTTCTCAACTAGACCCCCTTCTTGTTAGAATGTTAATACGAGCAACTATTCAACAATTTCAACTGAGACTCGAGCCTTGCAGGACATTCCCTGATTCCCAATGACACTACCTCCATCCAAGCAACAATCTGGTAGAATGAATGCTACCTCCACAACTAACGCAAACATCACACCATGACCCCGGAGCCAAACGAACGAGGAAAACTTCCACCAGAAGGAAACCAACCGGAGAACAACCACTCAATTGGGAAACACCGACAGCTCCTCTCCAGGAAACCACCTCGATGCCTTCCACGGTTACACTCACGACCCAATAACACACAAATCCATTTATTATTAACATGGAACACCCAGACCTTGGACGGAACCAACCCGTCCAAACTCAAACTGTTCTAACTTGGACCAGCCCTAGAGGCTCTGCCCCCTGAACCCCTTAGAACCACCCAATGGACCCCTCACATTGAGCATCCACACTTCTGCGACCGAGTCACTCAAAAGACTCGCCCGAGACTCCCCTGGTCTCCGAAGGACGAACACTGCCTGAGAACTGATCTTGGGGACCAACCCCCTGACTAACCAAGGACAACAACACGTTGACAAGATTCCGAGCCAGAGTAACCTCCCCTGAACGCAGTTCCGACAACTCGATAATCTGCAGCAGACAACTATCGAGTGCCATGAGGAGATTGTGGAAATAACTTGATGTCACCTGGAAAGCGTCCAGATGGGCCAGAAATGCGGAGATCCAATCAAAAGCTTCCGGACCATCCACCCCCACCACCAGGCCACTAGGGATAACACCCCACGCCAACCGACCTAGAGGATGATCTCCAGATGGTAATGGATCTAGGAAACACCCCTGCACTACGGAGAAGTTAGAGGGAGGAGAGATTAAACTGTTTGGACAAACCAAGGGATTCACGAATCGCAACGGCATGAGCCCGCAACACCGTCACATCAGCATCAATGCCCCGCAGGCGTCGAACTTCTTCCTCAAGACCCCCGTCGGACTCCCCCGACGATGCTCTGGAGAAGAAAAAATGGGAAAGGATTCCGAAACTTCCCAAGGGTTGAGGATCCGCGTTCTCCATTGGGGAAAGGCCCCCCAGTTCTGCAAACACCCCCTTGTTTATAGACAAATGAACCTTCAGCGCTTATCGATCAAAACTTCCTAGGAAACTATCAAAAGAACTCCCACAGTAATGTCTGCCTTAATTACCACCCCAATTAAAGCTTAGGACCTCGAGGGCTCGGTCCTAGTGGAGGGATACTGTTATAGCCCATGCTGCCAAACAAACCCACATTAAGCACCACAACCACCCACACTGTTTCCGGGACCCTTCTGATTGCCCAAAGCCTGAACAACAGATCTCCGGAGGTCTGACATACATTCCGAGGTTCTGCAATTCCGAACCTCCGAAGACTCTGAAGTCAAGGTTCCATTACCTTTGATAGCCGATGCGCAGGACCATCGCGTACCTCACTCCCTTGTTTTCTCTTTTACACTGACCCCTTGTACTCCCTTCTTCCTTGTTTTATGACCGGCAAAGAAAGTACAAGGATAGTCGCATGTATATAGTCTCCCAGTCGACTAGACTGTTCGCTAGTACAAATATCGATTTAGTCTTCCACCAGTTTCTGATTCATTTCCGGTAAACTCCCGTCTCCTTTCCGAAATTAGGGACAGACGATCGAGGAGGGTGCAACACATAAGTTGAAGCCAAGTCCCTTCGACCTTGAACACCTCAGTGACCAGATTGAACCTTTCCGTGACCTACCCTAAGTTCCTGGCGCCTCTGCCCCCACCTGTAGTCCATCTGATTTCCGTCTTCAGTCCTCGGCCCCATTACGGACCTTCACGCTAACCCGGATAGTTCCTTCGGAAGTACCAGCTAAGCGCCGACACGCAGACTTAACAATTGCTTTGTTTTTAGTTACTGTACTACTCTAAATATCTCTTGTATTTATGCGAAGTAGAAGATGATTAGTATGACAAAAACTTCACAGAGTGAAGTTTAGAAGCCGGCCTAATGTGGCCATGCATTGATTAGTATGACAAAAACTTCACAGAGTGAAGTTTAGAAGCCGGCCTAATGTGGCCATGCATGCGATGCGGTACACCTGCATATATGCGGTGGAAACTATATAGGGAAAACTTCACAGGGGGAAATATGGAAATAGAATATAATGAGCAATAAACTTATTGGAAATCCACATGCCAGTGTATCCCCTTCCCAATGTGTCCAGATGAGGTGAGCCAGCCCTTGGGGTTAGGTATGGGGCCAGATAGACAGTGTCATGGAAAATGCACTCCTAAATCCATGAAAATATTTGTGAATGCTCTTCATAGTGTATAGGATCCTGGTATAGAGTCATGCCTTGATTGGGGAATGGATGAGGGAGATATTCCAGCTTTAGTATAGAATATATATATATAATTACTCAATAGTCCCTGGTTCTAACAAATAACACATGGCATGTAGATGGTTGAGGAAATATATAACACAATGCAACCAGAGGTTGAGCAAACATGACACAACAGTGAACAAATATGAAAAAAGGCCAAAAAAAAGTGTACATGCATCAGCTTGATGTATTTTTTTTTAAAACCCAGGTAGAATCCATGTGTTTGATACACGTTCACGTGGTGCACAACATGTATGTAGCACGTATATGGGTAAGCGATAACCTACCTAAGGTGTGTGTGTGATAGTTATCTGTGAATATATTAATGGGTTAATTTCTCATGAAGATAAAAGGGTGCAAGTGGTGGAAGACTGAGTGGTTGGATAGCGGTGTTTGTGGTAGTTACCATGGGTGATACCGGTGGAGACTACTGGATGTTTTTTATTGTATAATGTGGTGATGACAAACATGAATGGGGAAATGGTAAACATGAATGCAGCGATGGCAAACACAGATGTAGCAATGGCACACATGAATGTGGCAATGACAAATGCAGATGTGGCAATGGCGCACGTAAACATGGTGTTGGCAAATGGGAACCCAAGATAACTGTAATCCCCATATGGCACTTGTTTTGATTGGTGCATTTGTTAGGTTGAGGCTACATACTATCATAATGACAATAGAAGTGGCTATCAGGCCTTGGTACTACCGATGGTATAGTCGGGACCAGCCAAGTTGTTAAGTCCGCGTGTCAAGCGCTTAGCTAGCACCTCCGAAGGGGGTTTCCGAGCTAGTGCGAGGGTCCGTAACGGGGCCGAAGGCCGAGATCGGGGCCGAACGGATTATGGACGGAGACGGGGGCGTCGGATGTTTAGGGTAGGTCACGGAAAGGTCGATCCGGTCGCTGAGGTGTTCGAAGTCGAAGGGACTTGGCTTCAACTTATGTGTTGCGCCCTCCTCGATCATCTGTCCCTAATTTCGGAAAGGAGGCGGGAGTTTACCGGAAATGAATCGGAAACTGGGGGGGAACTAATTCGATATTCGTACTAGCGAACAGTCCAGTCGACTGTGAGACTATATACATGTAACGCTCTTTGTACTAACTTTAGCCGGTCATAAAACAAGGAGAAAGATAGTACAAGGGGTTAATTATAAGAAAGAGAACAAGGGAGTGAGGTACACGATGATCCTGCGCGTCGGTTATCAAAGTATTGAGTCCTCGGCCGGGAGCGGACTCGGGAACGGTGTCTTGGTCGGACACGGAAACGCGGTGTCTCGGGCGGACGTGACGGGAACGGGATCCACGGGAGACGGTCTTTCGTTCTTTCGGTCGGAAAGGTCTTGGAATGGAAGCGGGTGGTTGTGGGGGTTAGTGTGGGTTTTGTTGAAGGTATGGGCTATAACAATGCCTCAACATGAGTCCAACACTTAAAAGGTACTTGGATGTACCGGAAGGTAGAGGTGTGTTGATAAACTCATGGACAGTAGTAAATAATGGTGGCGTGCAGTGGGTGCAGAATGCAAACATGTGGCACGCCTAGCACATGCCAAAGTCTAGGTGTGGACCACATCGTGCATGGTGGAGGAAAGATGTTGGCATGTGGGTGCACAACACAAAGATGGGGTGTACCCAGCACATGACAAAATGTTTCCTCCATGATGCACAGGGAGTGTCGGGAGGTGGGGTGCTCAGGTGTTGCCGCATTATGTTAGATGCCAGTGTACTGGCATACCACACATCCTGACAGCCCCACACATGGGAGTGTCAGGAGGTGTGGTATGTGGGTGTGCACTGTGTGATGGGTGTGGTCGGGAGCATGGCAACGGTAGGAGGCAGGATGTGTGTGCCCTGATGTCACCGCATCATTCATGGTGAGGAAAGACCTCAGTGGACAATGCATGCGACCATGGTCTACGCACCATAGCGTAGGAAATGGATCATTGGCCTACGAAGGGAGGGTTCCATAATAAATTATAAAATCGATATTTTGATTGCACACTGATACTGGCACACAGCTCAAGCTCCCTACCATCCCAGGGCATTCCCAGGCAAGTCTCTGCAGCTCACCAATGCACGTGACCTGGGTCTATGTAGTTTAGTGTAGGAAGCATGTGCATCGAGAAAAAAAAGGATCATCTGGACACGACAGATGATGTGGCAACACCAGCGCACCTCATGTCCAGACAGCCCCACACATGGGGGTGTTGAGAGGTGGGGTGCATGGGTGTGGACCACATCATGCGTGGTGGAGGAAAGATTTGGGCATGTGGTGGGTGCACAATATGAACATGGGGTGCACCCAGCACACACTGAAGTCTCTCCTTGGCACAACACCAGGGCACTGCATGTTCCAACAGCCCCACATGTGGGAATGTTAGGAGGTGCAATGTGTGGGTATGCACCAGGTGGGGTGGGTGGTGGGGGGAAGAAGAGAGATGCAATCGAGATGCGATGGTTGAACCAGTCACATGACCCAGGTGCCCTTTTCCCTGGACTGGAGTGTGGGAATGGATTATAAAAATGCTGACAAAAAATGCCCACAAGGGCCACAATTGAACTTTATACTATAGATTCAGTTCCAGTCCTTATAAGAATTCAGAAAGCTAGCCTTGAAAATATATAACTTATTTTCCAAATTGACCAGAATATATATCAGATTTAGCAATGAATTACTTATATGAAAGATTTAACAGTCTTTCCTGGCTGGTAGCTTATGATAAGATTAATATCATTACTGCAACCATTGGATATTTGTACAAGATATCTCAGTCTTTGTAGCTTATGCAGTAATCTGAAATCACACTCGACTTATCTATACACTTATCAGACTATATATCAGACATATATATATTTTAGAAATTGTAGTAGCCTTGTAGTTCTTGTATGAGTATATATGTACTGACAAGATTGAAGCAAATTTGCTGATGTTCAATCTTGCCTTTCTCATCTATTATAGGAATCCATTTGACTCTATGTAGATAAGAAAGTAGTATAAGATCTTGTACAATTGGGTAGTCTTCTCTTCAGTCACAATATCAACTAAGATTCTCCTGTTCACTTGTGTCTTCATTTCTGTCTCACCATTACATCCTCCATCTATATGAAATTAGGGTTCAGTGAGGCCCTGTAGGTGCAACACATAAGTTGAAGCCATACCCTATTACAAACCTCACCATTGTTACAATATTACAATGATATTATGATGTTTCATCTACTGAATTCTCAGCTTGGCAAGCATTACACATCTCCCTCTTAATGAAGATCATTGACATGAACTGGTATGTCCTGTTTCTAAATCCAAGATCAGAAAAAAAAAGGATGATGGTGGTGGGGTTGTAACTGCATGAGCAAATGAGAATCCAAATGCATAGTATTATCACTTTGTATGTTGAGGTGATTGTGAAGTGAATGTGGGTACCATCTGAAGCCAGTGAACAACTAAATGGGAATGGAGTCTGAGTTGATTTATACATTGCCTTTTCCTATGAATTCACACATCTCCACCCTGTGAAACCCAACTGTGGCTCACCATCTCTGGACTCATACCATCATCATGGCTGTGAATCCAATGATATCCCTTACTCAGCACACCAGTCACATCTGCCTCCACATAGTATCACACCCACCATTATATATATATCTCCATTCCCTGTCTGTTGAAATATGAGAGCCTACGAGGTGCATTAAATTACTTCATTATGCTCTCACTCTATTCTGAATGTGGTTCCAAACACTCAGCCTCCAGATTATAAAAACAGCATTCCAGAATCTTCTCAGCGAGAGCGAGGTCCACAAAAGCCGATGTACCCTTCTCCAAATTCCACTCTATGTGGCTAGCAGTGCCGCCTTGTTGAATAACAAGGAAGCTACACATGATCTATCTCCATTTAGTTCAGCTATCCATCATGTCTCTACTGACAAGATCTTGACAATACATCAGACCAGTGCTAATTACTGGAATAGACGCGTTGCATTTGAAATTACGAGTCACGCCACAGAGTTCTATTGGCCGGCTGGGATTTTGATGCCGGCATTGCCTTGGCATGCGAACGCATAGTGCACACTACAGCTCTGCGTTCGACCCATCGACCCCACCATCGCCTAAGGTAGCTACAGTGCACTATTATGTCGGAACTCTTGAACTCCAATCCACAATCTACTTCTTCACTGGGGGGCATAAACCTTGACATAAAAAATGTCCCAATCAGTGAGTATGCTTGTTGAGCAATAGCTACGACTCGAAGAGCTAAGTCCTGTTCTTCTCATGTTTCAGCCGCCAAAGGTGATGTGAATATATCGATTGCCAATAGTAAGCGTGGCGACTACTTGGAGCATCTTACTTCCATCCTCACGTCTATGTAGACCCTCCTGTCGATCTTTTAGGGCTGCTCAATCCTGCTAAACGTGCAGCTTACAACACACGCAATGCCACTGAAGATGTCGAATTTCCCGGGTGCATGGAGAACACACGTGTATGGATATTGGATGACCTAGAGAGATGGGCGCACGATGCTTCGGCTGCAAAGGTCTACTGGCTAAAAGGGCAGCTCGGAACAGGAAAAACAAGCATCACTCACACTCTCTGCCAGCGTTTGGATCAGCAGAAGGTTCTTGGAGCCAGCTTTTTTTGTTCTCGTTCAAGCTCAGCATTAACTGATGCAACACGGATCATTCCTACAATTGCCAACATGCTTGCTCGATCTGACCCCAGGATCCGAACAGTGATGCATAATCTCTTAATGAACTCACCTGATGTGGCCGATCTCAACTCCTTCTCTGACCAATTCAAGACCCTGGTGATAGAGCCCATTAGGCTTGTCGCAGAAAGCCAACATCTACTCAA
>QLPG01012167.1:0-13374 GCA_003314385.1 Gomphus sp. MG54 | reverse complement strand
GTCCCCGTCCGTAATCCGCTCGACTCCGATCTCGGTCTTCGGCCCCGTTACGGACCTTCACACTAGCCCGGAAAACCCCTTCGGAAGTGCTAGCTAAGCGCCTGACACGTGGACTTAACAATCTTATTGCCTGTGTTAGGGGCAGAGTACGTGTTTACAGAGGTTCTTCCTCTATTATATGGGCGGTCGAAGTTCCGGTTTGAGGCAGATTCTCTGGTGACTTCTGATCGACATTCCCAGTAACAGGCATCAATGGACTGGGACAGGAGGCGGAGTTGGAGTAGGGAATGCAGTTTTCCTACTCTAGAGATCTCGTCCTTGATCCTCCCGGGAAGTCCGTTGTAGAATTGCCAATGGAGTGTGGCGTCGCCCCAGTGGACGCAGGTGGCTAGTTGGTTGAATTCAACTACATAATTTGTGATGTGCTGGTTGTCATGCATGCGGAGGTTTTCGAGGTCCACTTTGGCCTCTCCTTCCGGGTCATGGGGTCCAAAGTTGGTCTTGAGTTCAGAGACGAACTCATCATAGTTGTAGAGCCAGTCTGGCTCATCGGGGGTGGTGAGGGCTGGTTCATACCAGTCCAGGGTGGTACCGGTCAGGTACAATAATACATAGGTTACCTTGGCGCTGTTGGAGTTGAAAGCGTCAGGGTGGTCAAAGAAGTTTAGCATATACTGCACTAAAAAGGCTTGTAGTTTCCTTGAATCGGATCCGTCGAAGGGATCTGGGTCTCAAACCTTGGTGGCACGGGGGGCTGATCTTCTAGGGGAGGCCAGATTACTTGCTAATATAGCGATGGCCTGGGTGAGGTCGGGCACATTGTTTGGCCCTATAACAGGGGCTCCTCCTATTGGTAGAGGGGGTGGTGCTGCGGTGGGTGGTATGGGATGGGGCTGGGCGATGGGCAGTGGTGCAGCGGGTGGTGGTACGACAGGGGGTGGTGCAACAAATGGTGGTGCAGCTTGTGGGGGGGCAACGCATGGTGGTGGTGCGAACAGTGGTGGTACGAAAGGGGGAGATGCAAGGTACGGGGGTACCATGGATGATGATCCGGATGTGGTTGGTACTGCTGAGGATGATCCTGAACTTGAGGGCATCTCCAGGAGTGATAGTTGGTTGGTCACCGGGGGGTTCACAAGGAATGGGTTGGTCATACTCGAGTGCGGGCATAAGTCCATGTTTGAGAATCTGGAGTCTGAAGAGGGTTCCGGGGGGTGCGCGGGGGTCTGAGGCATCTGAAAACTTGGTCCAGGGATGGGTAGTTCTCAGGGGACAGAAGTGCTGTGGGCAGATACCTGGGTGATTGTCTGTAGGGCTTGCGAATGCATGATTGGTCTCGAGCCCATGACGATCAGGAGTGTGAGTACGAATATACTGTTAAGTCCGGGTGTCAGGCGCTTAGCTAGTACTTCCGAAAGGGCTATCTGGGTTAGCATAGAGGTCCGTAATGGGGCTGAAGACTGAGAATGGAGATCGGACGGACTACTGACGGAGACGGGAGTGCCGGGAGCTTAAGGTTGGTTGTGGATTGGTTCAATCCGGTCACTGAGGTGTTTGAGGTCAAAGGGACTTGGCTTCAACTTATGTGTTGTGCCCTCCTCCATCATCTGTCCCTAATTTCGGAAAGGAGACGGGAGTTTACTGGAAATGAATTGGAAACTAGGTGGTAGACTAAGTCAATATTTGTACTGGCAAACAGTCCAGTCGACTGGGAGACTATATACATGCGACTATCCTTGTACTATCTTTGCCGGTCATAAAACAAGGAGGAAGGGAGTACAAGGGGTCAATATAAAGGAGAAAACAAGGGAGTGAGGTACGCGATGGTCCTGCGTGTCGGTTATCAAAGTATTGAGTCCTCAGTTGGGAACGGACTCGGGGACGGTGTCTCAGTCATGACGGGGACAGAACCATGGAAAAAAATCCTTTGTCCTTTCGGTTGGAAAGCTCTTGGGACAATGGCAGGTGGTTGTGGGGGTTGGTATGGGTTTGTTGAAGGCATGGGCTATAACAGGATAGCATAGTATAAGTACACACCATTTGTAGGACGAGTTCCTCAGATTTGCATCTGATCACTCGTCCCAGGTAGTTCCTATTTATCAATACTAGATTCACATCTGATCACTCATCCCAGACTGTGCCAATAGGTTATGGCCCCCCCCTTTAAACTTGATGAACTACAATCTTACACTGCTTGTCTCTGTCATGACCATACACCGTGCTCTGACTTACTTGGCAGTACTGACCGACTGACCCTTACTCATATCATCCCTTGGTGCACGGTTTTGATTCAGTACACCTGGTTCATCACCTGGTTCATCATCCTTTCCCCAACCCCCTATTCTTTATCATCCCTACACTCCCTGTCCTTCCCCTCACTCACTTACCCTTGGGATGATTACTATTCTCTGCCACTTACTTGCAGCCCTATTGTTTTATTCTCGGCCATTCCTTATTGTTCTATTCTTTCCCACAATCTCACCAACTTATATTTCATTGTCTTACTCTCACATTATTCTATTCTAATTGCTGTGGACAATACCTCCACATAGTCTTCATACCTTATTCTTCTTTCCATGTCTTATGCCACCCTTATTCTGCATTCCACCTCTCAGCCTATATAAGTAGGAGATGCATGTACATAGTTCCTCAGTCTGAGTATTAACTAGGTTTACACCTCTCTACTCTCCTCCTTCTGTTCAGAAGTCCTTACTTGGGTGACACCCTCGGCATCCGCCTGAGTATCTTTTGCGTTACCAGTTAGTGGCACGCACAGGAGGCAGGGTGCAACGCACGAGTACATTGAAGCCAAGCTACCCCAACTGGCCTGCAGGACTTGGCCAGTCCTGACAGTACAATTGGTAGTACCGAGACCTGACAGTCTCACCACACAAATGAAATGTCTGATACGAAGCTATTATCAATGGTTGAAAATTTTGATGGAACAAACTGGGAGAGCTGGTTATTCTCTATCAGATCTGCACTCATGTTCATAAATGCCCTTGACATAGCAGAAGGTACTGAAGTAAAACCAGCTACTAGCTCACCAATCAAAGATGAAGAAGCATAAAAACTTGAGGACTGGCAAAGACAATCTTTCCAAGGTCTCTCTCTGCTTCTGGTCTCAGTCTCATCATCTGTTCACCAGTCACTCGATCTGAAGAAATCTCTCAAAGAAAACTGGGATGCTCTTCAAGCTATTGTCAAGTCCACGTATCGAGACCCATCCACCGGCAGTGCCGACCGAGCAATCATCCTATATCCATGACATGTCGCATGCATAACACTTGGTGCGCCGGTCTCGGCTCGGCACATCCACCATTCACACTCCTTGGCCTGTTTCACCTCAGGACTTCCTGTCCTTGTATTATCCTCGGACACGACCCCATTGTTTTATACTCGGCCACTCTCTATTGTCCCATCTTGAGTCACGATTCTATTATCCTGTCTTTTATTGTTCTATCCCCGCTTTGCATTCCTTGTTCTAATTTTGCTCATTGTGGACAATGACCACATGCTCTGCATACCTTGTTGTCCCACATTCCTTATTCCACATCTCGCTTCTTAACCTATAAAAGTAGGACATGGATGTACATACTTCCTCATTCTGGGTATCGACTAGGCTTAGGCCCTTCTACCTTCTTCTCTTCTGTTAAGTCCTTGACTCGGGCCGGCATCCTCAGCATCCCCCCGAGTATCTGTCTGTTGCAAATACAGTGGCATGCACGGCAAGTAGGGCGCAACGCACGAGTACGTTGAAGCCAACGCCACTACTCTTGGCCTGCAGGACTTGGCCATAGTCTGCCTGACGTTTCGCCAACATCCCTCAGCAGTACCAAAGTCTGTCAGTACCCGACGCTTGACAGCTATGTATGGCACTTGAACCAGCTTGAATCTCTGGGTGGATTATCATCAGTACATGATGACAACTTTTACATCCAACACCCCTCTTACCCAACAAATTGATGAGATGTTGGAACTTCATAACCTGTCAGGCTTTGGGAATGCTGAAGTGTTAGATGGGAATGGCCAAGTCCTGCAGGCCAGTATTGCAACTATAGAGTGAAGCCAGGTGTCAGGAGTCGGATACTGACGGACTTCGGTACTGCCGAGGGGTGTTGTTGAAAAGTCGGGCAGACTATGGCCAAGTCCTGCAGGCTAAGAGTAGTGGCATTGGCTTCAACGTACTCGTGCGTTGCGCCCTCCTTGCTGTGCATGCCACTGTATTTGCAACAGACAGATGCTCAGGGGGATGCTGAAGATGCCAGCCCGAGTTGAGGACTTAACAGGAGAGAAGAAGGTAGAAAGGCCTAAGCCTAGTCAATACCCAGAATGAGGAAGTATGTACATCCATGTCCTACTTATATAGGTTAAGAAGCGACATGTGGAATAAAGAATGTGGGACAACAAGGTATGCAAAGCATGTGGTTATTGTCCGCAATGAGTAAAATTAGAATAAGAGATGTAGGGCGGAAATAGACAATAAAGGACAGAATAATAGGTCATGCCCTAGCACAATAGGAAATGCCCGATTGTAAAACAAGGCCACAACCGAAGATAACACAAGGGCAGGAAGTGCCGAGGTGAGGCGGACCGAGGAGTGAGGAGTAGGCGTAGGAATGAGGGGTGTGACCGATATGTGCATCTGGCTGAGGTGTCAAGTCCACGTACCGAGACCCATCCGCCGGCAGTGCCGACTGAGCAATCATCCTATATCCACGACCAAGTGCCCGCGTTGCCTGCATAACACTTGGTGCACCGGTCCCGGCTCGGCACCTTCGCCATCCACACTCCTCGGTTTGTTTCACCTTGGGACTCCCCGTCCTTGTATTATCCTCGGACGCGACCCCATTGTTTTATATCTGGCCACTCCCTATTGTCCCATTCCGAGTCACGATCCTATTATATTGTCTTTTATTGTTCTATCCCCGCTTTGCATTCCTTATTCTAATTTTGTTCATTGTGGACAACGACCACATGCTCTGCATACCTTGTTGTCCCACATTCCTTATTCCACATGTCGCTTCTTAACCTATATAAGTAGGACATGCATGTACATACTTCCTCATTCTGGGTATCGACTAGGCTTAGGCCCTTCTACCTTCTTCTCCTCTGTTAAGTCCTCAACTCGGGCCGGTATCTTCAGCATCCCCCTGAGTATCTGTCTGTTGCAAATACAGTGGCACGCACGGCAAGTAGGGTGCAACGCACGAGTACATTGAAGCCAACGCCACTACTCTTGGCCTGCAGGACTTGGCCATAGTCTGCCCAACCTTTCGACAGTACCCCTCGGCAGTACCAAAGTCCATCAGTATCCAACTCCTGACACAAGGACAACTCATTGAATGGTTCGTACTTGGTTACTAATGGAGTATTTTAGTTGGTATTGCCGAGTTATCGGGTCCTCGGTACGTGTACTTGACACCAGGCCACTAGTCGCATAGTAGCTGGCCTTTGTGCATAGAAGCTTAGGCTAAGACATGTTGATTCTTTATTGAAACTCAGCTAGGCTACTGTACTAGTTGCTTACTAACACTGTAAGTAGCTTCTACTGCTTGTAACTCCAACAGCCAGAAGTAGTGGCATGGCTTCAATATGCTTGTGCATTGCACCCTACTTCCCATGCATGCCACTGATTTGGGACAGAAGAGATACCTGGGAGAGTGCCAAGAGTGTCAGCCCGAGTAAAGGACTTTAGACAGGAGGAGGGAAGACAAGAAGGTGTAAACCTAGTTGATTTCCAGAACAAAGAACCATCTACATACATTGGCTACTTATTGTAAAGCCCACGATACCATGCTCTGGTGTACTCGGCAGTACCAACCAACCGACCCTTACCCATAACATCCCTCACCAGTGTGTGGCCTTGGCTTGGTACATTCATTTCATCATTTGGTTCATTATCCCTATCCCACCCTCTTATTCTTCATTATTCCTGTCAAGTACATGTACCGAGGACCCGATAACTCGGAAATACCGACTAAAATACCCCATTAGCAACCAAGTACGAACCATTCAATGAGTTGGTCTCAGCCAGATGCACATATCGGTCACACCCCTCATTCCCACGCCCACTCCTCACTCCTCGGTCCACCTCACCTCGGCACTTCCTGCCCTTGTGTTATCTTTGGTTATGGCCTTGTTTTACAATCAGGCCTTTCCTATTGTGCTAGGGCATGTCCTATTATTCTGTCCTTTATTGTTCTATTTCCACCCTACATCTCTTATTCTAATTTTACTCGTTGTGGACAATAACCACATGCTTTGCATACCTTGTTGTCCCACATTCCTTATTCCACATGTCACTTCTTAACCTATATAAGTAGGACATGCATGTACATACTTCCTCATTCTGGGTATCGACTAGGCTTAGGCCCTTCTACCTTCTTCTCTTCTGTTAAGTCCTTGACTCGGGCCGGCATCTTCAGCATCCCCCTCAGTATCTGTCTGTTGCAAATACAGTGGCACGCACGGCAAGTAGGGCGCAATGCACGAGTACGTTGAAGCCAATGCCACTACTCTTGGCCTGCAGGACTTGGCCATAGTCCACCCGACCTTTTGACAACACCCCTCGGCAGTACCGAAGTCCGTCAGTATCCAACTTCTGACAATTCCCTGTCCTTCCCCTTGCCTGTTCACCCTCAGGATCTCACCATTCGTTGTCACTTGGCAGTGGCCCTATTGTTTTATGTTCAGCCACTCCCATTGTTCTATTCTCACTCACTCTTTTGTCCTCGGCCATACTTTATTGTTCTATTGTTGTCCACATCCCTTGTTCTATTCCTGATCATTGTGGACAATACCTCCACATGATTCTTCATACCTTATTGTTCTCCATTCCTTGTGCCACTCTGTTCCACATCTCACTTATTAGCCTATATAAGTAGCCAATGTATGTAGATGGTTCTTCGTTCTGGAAATCAACTAGCTTTACACCTTCTTATCCTCCCTTCTCCTGTCCCAAGTCCTTTACCTGGGCCAACACTCTCGGCACTCTCCTGGGTATCCCTCTGTCCTAAATCGGTGGCATGCATGGGAAGTAGGGCGCAACGCACGAGCACATTGAAGCCATGCCAACTTTCCCAGCTTGCAGGACTTGGCCACTCCTCGGCATTCCCGGAGCCTGACACTTATATAGGTTAATAAGTGAGATGTGGAACAGAGTGGCACAAGGAATGGAGAACAATAAGGTATGAAGAATCATGTAGAGGTATTGTCTACAATGATCAAGAATAGAACAAGGAAAGAACAATGAAGTATGACTGAGAATAAAAGAGTGAGTGAGAATAGAACAATAGAGAGTGGCTGAACATAAAACAATAGAGCCACTGCCGAGTGACAACAAATAGTGAATGTCCCAAGGGTAAACGGGCAAGGGGAAGGATAGGGAATAAACGAGTAATAAAGGATAGGTGGGTGGGATAGGGATAATGAACCAAATGATGAAACAAATGTACCGAGCTGAGGCCACACACTGGTGAGGGATGATATGGGTAAGGGTTGGTTGGTTGGTACTACCGAGTAAATCAGAGCATGGTATCATGGACTTGACATAACCACATAGTTGCTGCTGGTTTAAACATCGATGATCCCTTTCACACCTTAAATGTCCTCCAAGCCCTCCCATTGTCCTACAAAATTGTCCAGCAAATGATTCTCGTGACGATCGATGACTTCTCAAAGATTAAATGGACAAACATCTGCTCCCGCATTCTTTCTGAGGAACTCCACCAAAGCTCTTCACCAGCTGCCAATGCCATTAACAAAAGGGCTACAAAAATGAAGTGTAACTACTGTAGAGGTAATGGACATTGGGAAAAGGATTGCTGTTGCAAGGCACATGGCCTGTCAAAGGAAGAGGCTCAGACGGAAAGAAAAGGGGACAACAAAGCAAAGAAACAAGAGGAAAATGAAGGAGAGCAGAAGGAAGCAACACCTTCTGTAAGCACTATCATTGCAAACAACCCACCTGCCAGTAGTATAAACATTGTACCTATGGCTGCCAATGATACCGTCTGCTTCTATATTGCATGCAAGCACAAATGGATGTTAGATTCTGGCTGCACTGATCATATCACTCACATAAAATTAGATTACATAGAGTATCGAGCACTCCTGGAGCCACACAGAGCCTACTTTGCTGACAAAATGACATTTGTAACCTATGTTGGCATAGGCACAGTCTCTGGCACAACCTGGGTAAATGGCACAGAGAGAAAGATCATCCTCCATGACATACTCCACTCACCAGACATCGGAGGTCGTTTCTTCTCAATACAAAAATCAACATAAAAGGCTTCACTACAAAATTTTCAGGCTCAAAGGCCTACATCAGTAAGGGAAGTGACCAGTTTGCTGAAGGCCAAGTTAACGGCCAACATTACTGGATATCAATATGCTCAAATGCACCGCTGATTCATTCATTCCAAACTGCCATACCTATTGAAACTTTACACACTCGGCTTGGACATCTTTCCTGGAGCACTCTAAAACACCTCTCAAATAATATAGATCCCAGTCAACAATGTACTCTCTCAACATGTGAGGGTTGTCTCCTTGGGAAATCAACATGGTGTAAGTTAACATCCTCAACACATTGTCACACTCACCCTTTTGATCTTGTGCACATGGACCTCGCTGGACCCATGAGAACCTGATCCATGCAAGGGAGCTTCTACCACTTCATCATTATAGATGACTACACTCACTATAAATGGATTTTCTTCCTAAAAGGGAAACATGAGACATTTTTCCTTTTTCAGAAGATTCCATGCATTGGTGTCTACTCAGTACCAAGGGACCCTCAAAGCAGCACACAATTCCTGTCAACTGAGTTCAATCAATATATGGAGGAACAAGGGATCCAACATCAGCTCACTGCCCCACTGTCAAGTCCACGTACCGAGACCCATCCGCCGGCAGTGCTGATTGAGCAATCATCCTATATCCACGACCAAGTACCCACGTTGCCTGCGTAATACTTGGTGCGCCGGTCCCAGCTCGGCACATTTGCCACCTGCACTCCTCGGTTGGTCTCACCTTGGGACTTTATGTCCTTGTATTATCCTCGGACGAAACCCCATTGTTTTATACTTGGCCACTCCTTATTGTCCCATCCTGATTCACAACCCTATTGTCCCATCTTTTATTGTTCTGTCCCCGTTTTGCATTCCTTGTTCTAATTTTGTTCGTTGTGGACAACAACCACATGCTCTGTACATCTTGTTGTCCCACATTCCTTATTCCACATGTCACTTCTTAACCTATATAAGTAGGACATGCATGTACATACTTCCTCATTCTGGGTATCGACTAGGCTTAGGCCCTTCTACCTTCTTCTCTCCTGTTAAGTCCTCGACTCAGGCCAGCATCTTCAGCATCCCCCTGAGTATCTGTCTGTTGCAAATACAGTGGCACGTACGGCAAGTAGGGTGCAACGCATGAGTACGTTGAAGCCAACGCCACTACTCTTGGCCTGCAGGACTTGGCCATAGTCCGCCCAACCTTTCGACAACACCCCTCGGCAGTACCAAAGTCCGTCAGTATCTGACTCCTGACACCCACACATGCCTCAACAAAATGGAGTCACTGAAAGGGCAAACCATACAGTGGCCAAGGCTGTCTGAGCGATGCTGCAGGGTGCTGGATTGACTAATGCATTCTGGGAATGTGCAGTTGGAACAGCCACACATGTACAAAACTATGCTCCAACACATGTAAATTATTACCAATCCCCACATGAATGCCTTCATGGTCAAAAACCTGACCTATCCTACCTCAGGACCTTCGGCTGCCTTGCATATGCCCATATCACAAATACCATAACACATCGAGCCAAGTTTGACCCTACATCACAAATGCTTATATTGGTAGGGTACGATAATTCTACTAAAGGGTATACACTGTGGAATCTGTTGTCTTGAAAGACTACTGTATCTACTGATGTCGTGTTTGAGGAAACAGTTTTTCCTTTTCACATGCCAAAGCATCCTATTACACAACTGAGCTCTGCTCCAGAACCACTGCCACAGCTGCTACCAAAACAGATTGAGATAACTCTACCAGAGAGTTATGATGAAGATGACAGTGCAACTTACCCAATACTTAGTCCACCATCTCAACCAGAACCATCAACCACACCACCTACAGCAACACCACCACCTCATCCCTTCAGGTTTTCTGAGCGAATCCGCAACCGAGAATGATGCCCAGACCCCTCAAATGTCAGTCCTGACAAGACAACATGTTGGTGGTCAAATTTCACAGTATGGACTGACACAGTGGAATGCCTACTTGTGGCAGTCAAAGTCACACCCGCTGGAGATACAAATACATACAAGTATGCAATCTCAACTCTAGAGGCTCCAGCTTGGCAAGTAGCGATGAAAGAAGAGATAACAAGCCTCCTAGACAATGGGACTTGGGAGCTGGTGGATTTACCGTACAACCGAAAGGCCATCAAGTGCAAATGGGTATATTTGACTAAAAGAGACACACAGGGCAATGTCACCAGGCTTTATACTTGACTTGTTGCCAAAGGTTTCTCCGAAACTGCTGGTGTGAACTATGAAGAAACTTTCACCCCAGTTGCAAGGTTGGACTCAGTGAGACTGCTGCTTGTGATTGCAGCACACTTTGACCTAGACATACACCATATCAATGTCAAGTCTGCTTACCTCAATGGAAATCTGGACAAAGAGATCTGTATGGAACAGCCAGAAGGATTCATAGTCAAACAAAGGTATGCCATCTTAAGAAAGCTCTTTATGGCTTAAAACAGGCATGCTGGCAATGGCATACCCATCTACATGACATGCTGGCAAGTCTTGGTTTCCAGAAAAACATCGCTGGCAATGTTTCTATCTTTATCAAGCAAACCAACAGGGGGGAACCACTCATTACACTAGTTTATGTTGATGACATCGCTATCTTTGGTCTCCTGGACCAAATTCAAGAGCTCAAGGCTCACATTGCTTCTGCTACAAGATTACTGATCTAGGAGAAATCTGACAATTCCTTGGTCTCTATATTGTCTGTGACCACTCAAAGAAAACTATTACCATAGATCAGTCTCATTACATCCAGTATTGTCAGGAACCATATGCTGGCATACCTGACTATTCATTTCAGCCCACTCAGCCCAACTCAGCCCTTGCTCACCTATCCAACTATACACCCTCAGCCCATGGACTATATGCACCTTGTGTATCGGTCTTGGCATCACATGCTCCTGTCAATTTATTCATTCCATTTATGGTACACTCCATATGCTTGCTATTCCATTCTATATTCATTTACATCAATATCCTTTCTGCTCCACTTTCATTTATTTGCAATTCCATTCAGTCTCTTATATCCTATTTGCTATTATGTTCCTTAGGATTACTCCATTGGGAATTGGAGTGACACGTCACTCTCCAATGTCACAGAGGAGATCAATATTTGGGATGTAGTATTTCCATTCTCACTTTTCATGATCCTCAGCTTTCTTATTCTATTATAGGAATCTAGTTGACTCCTAGTAGATTTGAAAGTAGTATAAAGATCTTGTACTTCAGTAGTTCAGTCCTCAGTCAGATAATCAACCTTGATTCTCTACTAAGCTAATTCTCTGTCTTGCCTTTCTGAGATTAGGGCCAGTGCAATCTGGTGGGCACAATATACAAGTTGAAGCTGTACCCTGTCCCGAACCTCACCATTGATTTATCTTTGGGAGATTTTACGTTTATTACAATTATGTCATTCCTTCACATTGTAACAAGCATGTACTAACATGCTTCAACATGTCACAGTGCAGACCTGCCTATATGCCTTTTGCCACAGGAACAGTGCTTGTAGCAAACCCAAACAAAGAGTTGGATAGCTCCCTCACTGCATGCTATCAGCAAATCATTGGTTCTCTCATGTATGCTATGCTCAGTTCATGCTCTGACATTTGCTTCTCAGTGAACCGACTCTCACAATTCACTTCCAAACCAACTGAGGCCTATCTCCTTGCTGCCCAACACCTCTTAAGATATTTGTCACTGACACACGATTGGAGCTCACATATGAGAATAACAATTCCACAGAACTTATCAGCTATTCTGATTTGGATTGGAGAGCTGACCCTGACACATGTTGATCTGTCACTGGCTACACCTTTGTCCTCAGTGGAGGATCGGTCACATGGGCAATGCAAAAACAGCATATGGTTGCACTGTCTTGAACAGAAGCTAAGTACATGGCTCTTACCAAGTGTACAAAGCATGGAGAATGGACAATATCATTGCTCCAGTAGCTAGACTTCGAAGTTGACCTCCCACTTGACATCTACTGCAACTCAGAAGGAGCTCATGCCATTGCTGAAAACAGTGTCTTCCACAAACACACAAAACACATCGGGATTCGTTACCATCACATTCATGATGCCATTGAAAACAACATTGTCAACGTTGAAGATGTATCTTCAAAGGAAAATGTTGCCGATCTCTTGACCAAATCCCTGCCTCATGTTCAACACCATTTCCTCTCCAAGAAATATGGGCTTGCAACATAGCTCAACTGCAGGGGAGTGTTGGAATATATGGTCATTGCAAGTTGTGCAGACTTATTGTATCAGCTGGAATTCTATTATTCTTATTGTCTACTATCCATAGTTTTGTCAAGTGCACGTACTGAGGATCCGATAACTCAGTGGTACCAACTAAAATACTCCATTAGTAACCAAGTACGAACCATTCAATGAGTTGTCCTTGGCCAGACGCACATATCGGTCACACCCCTCATTCCTATGCCTACTCCTCACTCCTCGGTCCGCCTCATCTTGGGACTTCCTGCCCTTGTGTTATCTTCGGTTATGGCCTTGTTTTACAATCGAGAATTTTCTATTGTATTAGGGCACGTCCTATTATTCTGTCCTTTATTGTTTTATTTCCACCTTACATTTCTTATTCTAATTTTACTTGGTGCGGACGATAACCACATGCTCTGCATATCTTGTTGTCCCACATTCCTTATTCCACATGTCGCTTCTTAACCTATATAAGTAGGACATGCATGTACATACTTCCTCATTCTGGGTATCGACTAGGCTTAGGCCCTTCTACCTTCTTCTCTCCTGTTAAGTCCTCGACTTGGGCCGGCATCCTCAGCATCCCCCCGAGTATCTGTCTGTTGCAAATACAGTGGCACGCACGGCAAGTAGGGCGCAACGCACGAGTACGTTGAAGCCAACGCCACTACTCTTGGCCTGCAGGACTTGGCCATAGTCCGCCCGACGTTTCGACAACACCCTTCGGCAGTACCAAAGTCCATCAGTATCCAACTCCTGACAAGTTTACATCTCCTTATTGTTCTCACCATCTCATTGTTGTCTGTTTCTACTTACACAAA
>QLPG01012163.1:12874-31836 GCA_003314385.1 Gomphus sp. MG54 | reverse complement strand
CAGGTAGTTTAGATTCAGCAAGCATGGTGGTAATGGCCTCAGCAGCTGTACGATTGGCACTCTCTGCAACTCCATTCTGCTGTGGACTGGCATGAACAGTGTGTTGGTGTTCAATTCCATGTAGATCTGTAAAAGCCTGAAACTCCTTGGACATGTATTCCCCACCCTTGTCATCACGCAAACACTTGATCTTCAGACCAAGCTGTGTCTCTGCCCAAGCCTTGTACTGCTTAAATGCCACAAACACCTCATCCTTAGTGTGAAGAGGGTGGAAAGAGCGAAAGCGAGTCTTGTCATCAATGAACAGTACCCAATATCTGTACCCAGAATGGGTACGCACAGGGAGAGGTCCATGGAGATCAGTGTGGACAAGGTCGAGTGGCTTAGATGCATGAGCGGATGAAGAAGGAAAGGGATTCCGATGTTGCTTCCCAGCAAGACATGGTTCACACACAGGATCAGGGTTTTGCTTTGACTTGAGTACCAAACCATCCACCAGATCACCCTTGACAAGGCGTTTGACACTCTCTAGGTTCATATAGGCAAGACAATGATGCCAGAGAGAGATATCCATGACACAAGTGCTGGAAAAGTTCACAGACTCAGACACAGGAATGGTAGAACCATCAAGGAGAGCAGTGTTGTGAGAGTTTACAGAGGCAGTGAAGAGAAGGTTGCCACTCTGAGAGAATGTAATGTGATCATGAACAATGGTAACAGTGAACTGCTTTTGACGAGTGAGGTATAGGACAGAGAGCAGATTGTTGCGCAATGCAGGAACATGGAGCACTCGAGTAAACTCTAAAGTGTGCTTCCGAACACCATTCACCACTGGTGCAAATTGCAAAGTGCCAACTCCAGTAGAATAGACGACTTGGTGATCTGCAAGTTGAATGGGAATGACAAGTGGACGAAAATTGCATATCCAGTGTCGATGAGGAGTCATGTGAGATGTAGCACCGGTGTCTGCAATCCAATCAAACTCAGCATTGAGCTGAAGTGGTGTGGACGAGAGTGCAAAGGCAGAAAATGATGCAGCACTTGGATTTCCATCAAATTCAACATCAGGGGTTGAAATTGGAGCAGATAAGGTAGTATTGGTGTGCACAATGATGTTGGATGGTGCAGACTGCTTCTGAGAGCGATTTTGACACTGAAAATTCGAGTTTGCAGGTAGAAAATGATGACAGATATCCTGGGAATGTCCCTGGTGGGTGCAGAGTGCACAAAACTTTGTTTGGGGTGTAATAGAAGTAGTAGATGAAGCAGGGAGCTGTATAGGTGAAGGAGCAATGGTAAAAAGCTCCTGGAGATGTACAAACTCAAGTTTTGACCACATCCTGACTGGATCCTCAGCAATACCCTCAAAATGAACCCTCTGCTCAAGTTGAACACCTAAGAAGATGTCTCCAGCTGCCATAGATGCATCCTCATCCCAAATGGCTGCCTTGACAGCATCAACAGGCCTGACCCTCCTCCCAATGACAATCTGCCACAATCTCTTGCTCTGCAACATAGCCCTCATCTCTCCTCTCCACTGGGGGTAGTTAGTGTTGTTGAGAGGTGTGAGATGAAAGGCAGAAGAGTCAGAATGACTGTTTGACATGGTAATGGTATTGTGGAGTCTGGATGACTGATTGATATGATAAGGAGTCAGATGTTGACAGATAAGGCTGAAAATTTAACTGAAGGTGGATGCAACCTGTATAAAGTGTGTACAAAGTATGGGGAAGATTGGAGTAGTGTGTGTTGTAGTGTGAGCCAGTTAAAACCCGGGGCCCATAACCTGATGGCAGGGAAGGTCTAATAAGACTGATAACTGACACACAGAGCAACAAGTGCCTTTGGGGCTTGTCAATATGGATGCTAAAGACAAGACCCAAAGATGTGCAATGGTGCGTTGTTATGGGCGCTTATTTTAAGCACCGGAGCACGCAAATGCAGGAATGAAAAGCACACAAGGGAAACACAAAGGTGCAAGAATAAAACACAATGCAGGGGAATAAAATCATACCCCAACAGTTGTAGCTGAAGTTAAGACAAGGATAAGATGTCCCAAGGTAAGACAGGTTGAGGGATGAGGAGTGGAACGGGTAGGATTATTGGGTTAGTGAGTAGGATAAAGTGGATAAGGAATGGAGATGAGGAATGGGAATGAGGGATGTGCTGAACCGGGGACGGTGTATTAAGTATGTTGCTTGGTCACCGGCTGGGTACTTGGTCGGCACTGCCGAACTACTGGACCTTGGTACGTGCACTTGACATCTCCAAAGACCTCTGCCCACAGTGAAGATGAGAGAGTGGCAATGAAGGACATCCTATATCTTGCTGCAGTTAGATGCCTGAATTACCTTGATATTGGGACCAGACCAGATCTTGCACATGCTGTGGGTGAACTTGGCCAGTTTAAGTCAAATCCTGGTCTAGGCCATTGGAAGGCTGTCCAACATGTGCTCAAATACCTCAAAGGCACTGCAGATCTTGGATTGACCTATGGTCCTCCTAGCCCTAGTCCCCAGCCAATGCTCCAGGCCTACTGTGATGCAAATTATGCTGGGGATGAGGACAGAAGGTGGTCAACAACCGGTTATACCTTCTTCATTGGAGGAGCTGCAGTGAGCTAGAGCAGCAAGCGACAACCAACTGTGGCCACATCCTCCTCTGATGCTGAGTACATGGCAGCCAGTTTTACAGGACAGGAGGCCATGTGGTTGAAACAGCTGCTCACTGAGCTTGGCTATCATATCCCACAACTCACCATTTACTGCGATAGCCAGCCTGCAATTGCTGTGTCCAAGAATCCTGAACATCACTCTTGAATGAAGCATATTGATGTGATGTACCATTGGCTCAGGGAGAAAGTTGAGAAGAAATTGCTCAAGCTTCAATTTGTGCCTACAGATGAGATGGTTGCAGATGTGCTCACAAAGGGACTTGTTAAGATGAAACATGAGAAGTGTAGGACAGGCTTGGGAGTTTGCAAAAATGAAGGGAGACTTCATTGAGGGGGTGTGTTGAGATGCACTGAAGTCCTCTTTTCTGTTTCCATTTGTGCATGACTGGTATTTGGCCAGATATGACTTGTTTTATGTATTACACCTTCGATGTTTTGAGCTGAGTTTGAATTTAGCTTACATAAATAACACAGTTTTCACTTTTGTGCTCCAACAGTCGGATTGGTCAAATCAATATGGATAAATCTCAGGAATATTCAGGGACATAAGAGAAGTACATTTTGATTATTTGGAACAGTAATATCTCACAAAGATTGTGAGTTTCATTAAATTCATAAAATAATATGTATTTTGCTCATTTATGACATGATTGACTTTGAGAAGGGTATTATTTGGCGCCTAGCATGCGAGGTGGTCTGGCGATCGTGATCTGTTCTTATGTGTTGGAACACTGTCAGCGAATGCACTCACAGTTGAGGGGCAACTCCCAGCGCAATACAGCTGAGAATACGAAAGAAAGAGAAGAAAGAAATTCTTCCAATAGATCTGGATAGTTGTGGATCCCAATTCAAATTGTACTAGTTAAGCATACTAATAATTCGAAGGAGTCTACCAAATGTTTGCCAAATATTTGTCGATACAAGTGTCATGCTAAGTCACGTGAAGAGTATATCTTGCATCTACACTAAGTGAATATTTTCGTTGCTGCCGTTTGCAGAAATCACACTGAGTGCTTTCAGGAGGTTGACAAGGAGAATAATAATACCATCCTCTGAAGTAACAAGATGGAGAAACAAGAATGGCATAGAAAAATATTCTCATTCATGGGGCGTATACGGTCAATCATCTTTCAATGGCTAGGGTCATGGCTTAGACGCGTTCAAAAATCCACCGCTGCTTCTCGTTGCCCGTGTCACTGCCAATGGTGACCTGTAGGTCATGACCAAGGACGGGTGAGCAATTGTTTGCAATACGACGAAACTGACGTACATTCACACCACCGCTGGCGTTAGCAACACCCCAATTAACAGTCACACCGCCGTTCTTGATCCTGTGATATCAAATTATGAGCGAAGAACTGAAATCTACTCCTCGTGCGATCTCGAAGCTTACGTAGCTCCACCGTCGCTGCCCCTGATGTTCCAGACATAACCTCCCGCGGGAATAACGGTGACGCCATCGGCTCCCCAACCGGCCTGCAGGCTCGAATTGGTGGTGGGAGTAACAGTTTGAGTAACTCCATCTGCATAGTCAGCAATGATCCACTGAGAACAAAGGGTAATGGTTTTGGTCAACAACGTTGGTCTGCAGCAGGAAGAGATAGTAATAATTATTGTTGCAAAATAGGTACTTTTTGTGGCCCGTTGTAGGAGAGTGGCGTTATAGTGGCAATGACACCTTGGCCGTTGAAGGTGATAGCGAGCTTTTCGCCAGAGGGGCCGAGCACCCTGTTGTATATGACATAGGTACCGGGCTGAGGCTTGGACATCTTGGAGGGTGAGTGATATAAAAATGAGGTTCAGTAAGATGAGTTGGATATGAGGCTAGGTCGTGAAGCCAGAGGCTTTTATGCAAAAAGAACAATGAATTCGGTATTGGGACATGTGAACAACGTTCGTCCCTTTAGCTTGAGAAAAAGGTGAATGATTCTTTGAGGGATATTCGTTACTTCTAGTAGGGTTCATCCAGGTGAATGGTGGCACTAGGAACAGTGCCAATGGAGTCAGGTGAAATCCACTAATATTTCCAGAAGCAGAGTACAGATTCCATGCTAATTAATGTATGTCATTCTACGACAGCTGCGACTGTTCAGATGCAGTTCTTTGGGCAATGATGCCACTGTTCAAGTGCAGTTCTTTGGGCAATGATGCCACTGTTCAAGTGCAGTTCTTTGGGCAATGATGCCACTGTGTCTTCGGCACGCGGCTCGCCTCATAAGAAACTGCTGTCAAGACAGATGGCCGTAATTGGTTCATTGTGAGAACCGCGCACCCTGACCTTCGGCGTGCGACACTCATGAGAGTCGAGGCTCTTGAATCCTTACCCCCAATCAAACAAATTTTCCCACGTTCCTATTGGCTGGCACAGACTTCTGGAGCTGGAAGGGGAACACTCTTTTCGACGCACATACCTTACACTCGGCACTTTTTCACGCACCCCCCCTCCTTCTTACTTCTTCTTTACTACATTCTCAAAATGGTGCTGCAGCCCTCTGGTCCACAACTGAGCCCGCAAGGCCTACAGACACCCGGCGGGCAGCAACGTAGAGCCACCATGCCCACGTGCATCGACCCAGGGAATCCCGTTGTGGGCTTGGCATCCTGAGGTATTACTGAGGCTAACAAAACTGACCTCTCTGCCCTAGTGAATGCCCTCGAAACTTTTGGGGACTTCAGGAAGGGGAACACATACAACATAGGTAGGGAGAGTGCAGCCCAGCTGACCGCTATTGCTAGAATACTGCGCGAAGCCTCCCAGCTCTATGGTGACCACCGCCGTGTATCAAACACCGATTTCTCATCAGCAATAAATGATATCAAACAGGCCATTGCTGCGCGACCGGCCTACAGTAACACAGCACCCCACCCCTCTTCCTATGCTGACATGGTCAAAAATGGAGAAGCAAGCAACCAGGCAACCCCTAAACCAAAATCTCAGCCAAACTTTGAGAGAAGCAAATTTTCATCTCGCTGAAGAACTCGGACGAAGCTGGAAACCACCATGGAGTTGCCCTTTTGTGCTTACAAGGATATGTGACAATGTGCTAACTAACTACTTTGCTGATGCCCAAAACGGGAGACTAGATATGCCCTCCCCACTCTGCGGTACCTCCACATCGGCAGCTGGAAACCTCATACTCATGTTCAAAACAGTGGATGATGCCAATTGAGCCTGAGTACATGCACAGAAAAAAAGGGGGCAAAGTTGACCGATCCAGTAGCTATGGTGTAAGGGGACGACTGGCCCATTCGTAATTAGGCAGAACTGACAGGGCCAAGAGAGGCCACGTCCGTCCATCCACGGTCAAGGCACATCGTTGACGCGATGGGTACACATTGAGATGTGGGTCAACGCGCAATGCCAACACGATGGGAACGCATCGGCGCTGTGTTGTCCAAATGTACCGGTCAACGCGATGGATGCTACGCGTGCGACAGAAGGATGGGTGGCCCGTTGGTGGGAAAGTGTTGACATTCCATCTTGCACCACATATCCCCAGCACAGTCATTCATCTTATCCACCGGCTCTATCTTATGCAAGTCACACCAGGTGACAGTGTCAGTTAGAGACACAGACTCTTGGTGACGACGTGCCAATGGAGTCAGGTGAAATCCAATAATATTTCCAGAAGCAGAGTCCAGATTCCATGCTAATTAATGTATGTCATTTTACGACAGCTGCCATTGTTCAAATGCAGTTCTTTGGGCAATGATGCCACTGTTCAAGTGCAGTTCTTTTGGCAATGATGCCACTCTGCCTTCGGCACGCGGCTCGCCTCATAAGAAACTGCTGTCAACACAGATGGCCGCAATTGGTTTGTTGTGATGACCGCGCACCATGACCTTCGGCGTGCGACACTCATGAGAGTCGAGGCTCCTTGAATCGCCCTCATCGTAATTTACTAACCACCACTGCAAACAAATTTTCCCACGTTCCTATTGGCTGGCACACGCTTCTGGAACTGGAAGGGAACACTCTTTTCGACGCACATACCTTACACTCGGCACTTTTTCCAATCTACCCGAAGACTCTGACCCCTACCCTCCGTCGCTCAAATTCTCTGCACCTGCCCTACATCAAGTCACCTGCCGAATCAACAAAGCCAGCCCCTTCAGGGCCCCAGGAGAGGATGGCATCCCCAACGTGGTCTTGATAGAATGCGAGGCCATACTCACGCTCCTGATGCATGCCTGTCTCTCAGCAGTTCTCACCACTGGATACTTCCCCCAAAGATGGCGCTCCTGGAAGACCATTGTGCTCCGGAAACCAGGCAAACCCGACTACACTATAGCCAAGGCCTACCGTCCGATTGCACTCTATGATAAAATGGGAAAGGTAATCTCAGGGGTAATGACTGACATCACAGTATACCTCACAGTCAGACACAACCTGCTCCCACCCCACCACTTCGGGGGTCTACCCAATAGGACGACCGTCGACTCGCTCCTCTATCTGACTCACAGGGTCAAGGAAGCATGGCGCAAGCGGAAGGTTGCAACCATAATTTTCCTGGATATAGAAAATATCTTTACCAATGCAGTTATGGACCAGCTGCTCAAGAACATGGCTAGGCTAGGATACCCGTCTGAAATTGTATCATTCTTCGAGGCTATGCTTGAGGATAGGAAATCCACGCTGATTTTTGATGACTTCACCTCACTCCCCATTGACATTGACAATGGAATTGATCAAGGGGAAACAGCCTCAATAATCCTCTACCTCATATACAGCTACGGTTTGGTGGCCATCCCACTAGGAGGTGATGAAGATGGCGGTGCCTACATAGACAACAATTTCTTCATGGCCATAGCCAACACCTTCGAAGAAAGTGACACAATGCTCAATGATATGCTGGACAAGCAATTGGCCTGGTCTGCAGTCCATAACTCCCAAGCTGAAATTTCAAAGTTCCAATGCCTGAGGCTCACAAGGCATGAGGATTTAGTGTGGGCTAACTTTATACACAGACAAACCCGCCTAGTTATTGAATGTGTCAGCAAGGTGCGGCTCTTGGGCATACAGATCAAACAGGAACTACATTGGCATCAACATGTCCAGCAGGCCATTCAGAAAGCAGAAGGCCTCCTCCTTGCCATGAACTGGCTTACACGGCCCTCCTTCGGCCTCTCCGAACAATATGTCCAGTGCCTCTATATATCTATGGTACTCCCCAAGCTCGAATACACCCTCCCAGTATGGTACACCCTGGTGCACAAGAACCCCTTGACAGGAAGGCAGACCAGTTCAATAGGACACACCAAAATCATAGAAAAGATTCAGAGGCTGGGATGCAAACTGATCACAGGGGCCTTTAGATCGACAGCCACCGATGTCCTAGAGCTTCACTTCTGGATCCCACTGACCCAGATATGCCTGACGACACCTGTCATCTCGAGGCGCTCAGACTAGCATCACTGCCCAGATCCCACCCGCTCTATAAAGCAGTGAAATGTAGCTCAAGGAGATGCCCCCAGTCGCATCCCTCTGCAATCCATAACCTCCTCTGGTGATACAAGATTCACCCAGATACTATAGAGACCGTAGACTCGACCAGATACCACCCCAGCTGGTGCCCTCAATTTACTGCACACATTGTAGAGAGAAAGTCAGAGGCAGCCAGTACTTTGAAGACAAGGATGGACAACATCCAAATTGTCTCAGATAGATCAGGACTCGATGGCAGCATCGGTGTGGCGGCGGTCATCCCTCAAGATGGGCAGGCCCTTTGATACAGGCTAGGCAAAGACTCTAAACACACAGTATTTGAAGAAGAAATTGTTGGTATGATTCTGGAACTAACACTACTAGAAACCCATCAAACTGCCAAATCTTTGACAATCAAGCTGTCATCTAGGCCCTGCAAAACAACAGGACCTAGCCTACATAGTACCTACTAGATACAGCCCATATGCTCATCTAGAGACTGAAATGCAAACACTGTAACCTCCACATCTACTTGGAGTGGGTTCCAGGCCACATGGAAATTGAAAGAAACAAGCTAGCCGATGTACATGCAAAGAGAGCATCCAGAGGAGACATCACCTGCACCAACAACCCCCCAGAGCCTCTCAGAAAGCACCTTTCTGCAAGTATTGTAGCCCTGAAGGCCAATTAGAAGACATCTGTCCTCCAGCACTAGAGGAGAGTCTGGTCAAAATCGCCCCAATATGCCAAAATCGCTCAAATCAACTCAAAACTGCCAAATCACCAGACTTATAAAATGTTGAGCTCCCTGCCCCATAGGGCAACAAGCATTTTCATACAACTACATACTAGCCACATGTCTCTCAACTCTTTCCTTAAGAAGATAGCAGTATCAGACACAGCCCTATGCAAATAATGCCACCAGCTGGAGACTGTAATGCACTTCCACAAAGACTGCAAACGATATACAGAACAGTGTAACCATGTCAGACACAAGGCAGGAAAGGCCAGCCACTCCATTCACTGACTGTTAGGCAACCCCAAGATCATCCCCATTACTCTATGCTATATTCAGTCCACATGCTGATTCGACAAATACACTGATGTAGCACCCCCTAGCCAATGACTGAACCACAAACACCCTACATTCCAACCTGGATCGGCTCTCATTTTCTGCCAATCCTCCTATCTGCTATCTGTGAGGGATTGGCCCTCTTGTACCTCCCCGGCCAATACTTTACACCCCAGTCCTTCTGATATGCTTCCCCTCTCTGATACTTAAACACTGCCATAGCCATGTATCTCATAGTAGTCGTGTACCATAAGCACCTAGTGCTTTAAGCACTTTAATTGATCAATCTCTCTCTCTCTCTCTCTCTCTCTCTCTCTCTTGGTACTTTTTCACGCACCACCCTTCCTCCCCTTACTTCTTCTTTACTACATTCTCAAAATGGTGCTGCATCCCTCTGGTCCACAACTGAGTCTGAAAGGCCTACAGACACCTGGCAGGTAGCAACGTAGAGCCACCATGCCCATGTGCCTCAACCCAGGGAATCCCATTGTGGTCTTGGCACCTCGAGGTATTACTGAGGCTAACAAAACTGACCTCTCTGCCCTAGTGAATGCCCTCGAAACCTTTGGGGACTTCAGGAAGGGGAACACATACAACATAGGTAGGGAGAGTGCAGCCCAGCTGACTGCTATTACTAGGATACTGTAGGAAGCCTCCCAGCTCTATTGTGACCACCGCCCCATATCAAATACTGATTTCCAATCAGCAATAAATGATATCAAACAGGCTATTGCTGCATGATCGGCCTATAGTAACTTTAGGAATGGGTCCATACGTCATTTCCTTTAATGCAGGCTGTCCATTGCCTTGGTTCCTGTGATTCATCGATGTCTAAACCAGCTACCAGATTATTTTTTAATGGTTTTGATTGTCCAGATGTTTATGTGTCCAAGGATGTGGTGCTATTTATCCCAGGTCTGTGCTCTGGTAACTGCAATAAAGTCTCCTCTTTTCTGACTTTCTGACTTCTGTTTGCATTGCTTTTGATACATCCACCCAATTTTTCTTCCAACTCTGAATGTAATACTGGTCTTGGATTTGAATTCAACACCTATGGCCGTGAAAAGTGCTAAGTGCCCTCAATCCATCAGATGCCCAATACTGATTAGGTTATTTGGTGCATTAGGTGTATATTTCATATCATGTAATTTGATCATATGGGTGGTATTGCCAACTTCTAATTTGACATTAATGGTTCTACACCCATGGGTCTGGAGTACAGCATCTGAATTGTTGATGGGTCCTCTAAGTAATCTGAGAAATCATTTCTATTTCAGCTAATGTGTGTTGTTTTAGTGGAATCTGCAAGGCAATCAGTGGCTGAGATTGAGATTAGGGCCATGTTGTTATCATTTGATATGAATGCAAATCCAGTGTCCTCAGCCTGCTTGACTGAGTGAGTGGTGGTTGATTTGAACTACTTTGGTCCTTCTGTCAGGCCTCGGTACCACCAAAGGTATGGTTGGGAACCAGCCATGTCCTACAGGCCAGTTGGGGTGGCTTGATTTCAACATACTCATGCATTTCACCCTACCTTCTGTGCATACCACTAACTTGTAATGGAAAAGATACTTGAGAGGATGCCAAAGGTGTCGGCCCAAGTAGGGACTTCTGAATGGAAGGAGGAGAGTAGGAAGGCGTAAACCTAGGTGATACTCAGACTGAGGAACTATGTACATGCATTCACTACTTATATAGGCTGAGAGGCAGAATGTGGAATAAGGGTGGCATAAGACATAGAGAAAAGAATAAGGTATGAAGGCCATGGGGAGGTATTGTCTACAGCAATCTAGAATAGAACAATATGAGAGTAAGACAATGAAATATGACCGGTAATAAATGAGTAAGATTGTGGGAAGGAATAGAACAATAGGGGGTGGCCAAATATAAAACAATAGGAGTGTGAGTGAGTGGCAATGAATAGTGAATGTCCCGAGGGTAAACGGGCAAGAGGAAGGACAGGGAGTGGAAGAATAATGAAGAATAGGAGGGTGGTGTAAGGATAATGAACCAGACAATGAACCGAGTGTACCAAGCCAAGACTGCACACTATGAGGGATGATATGGGTAAGGGTCAGTCTGTCAGTACTGCCGAGTAAATCAGAGCATGGTATTGTGGTCGTGACAGTATCCCCCCTCTAGTGTCAGGAACCGTATGCCGGCAAGCCGACTATTCAATTCAGCCCACTCAGCCCATGGACTATATGCACCTCGTGCATCTGTCTTGGCATCACGTGCTCCTGTCAATTTGCTCCACTCATTTATGTCACACCCCACATGCTCACTTTTCCATTCCGTCCTCATTTACATTTAATATCTTTCATTACGTTTCATTTCATTTTCTTCTGTTCGCAATTCCGTTCATTATCACTCTCGCACTTCAGTTCCATTCTCTCTGTCTTCAAGTTCAAAAAAAAAACCCCTCAATTCTGATTCACTCATTCAACTCGCAATTCAGCTTCTTCTTTCCGTTTTCAAGTTCAACTTCAGTTTCGATTCCATCATTCCTTGTTTTAATTCAACTCTATTCTGAACTTCAATTCACATTCAAGTCAAATATACATTTAAATCCCATAGTCCAACTCTATGTTTCTATTTCCATTGTAACAGTATTTTCTAACTACCACACTTGATTGTACTTCATCTTTGCATATCACGACTATCATGAACACCCACTCTACTACTCGCAATTTCTCTTCCGTTTACTCTTGCTCATTCCGTTCATTATCACTCTCACATTTCAGTTCCATTCTCTCTGTCTTCAAGTTCAAAAAAAAAACCCACAATTCCAATTCACTCATTCAACTCACAATTCAGCTTCTTCTTTCCGTTTTCAAGTTCAACTTCAGTTTCAATTCCATCATTCCTTGTTTCAACTCAACTCTATTCCAAACTTCAATTCACATTCAAGTCAAATATACATTTAAATCCCATAGTCCAACTCTATGTCTCCATTTCCATCGTAACATCTAGCGGCTGAACCTATGAAGCCGATAGGTAGTGTGAGGTTTGCAAGTATGGGTGGGGGCTGGAGGAGACAACTGTTTGTAAGATGGAGGGGGCTGTGAATAGAGATGGGTAGTGGAGGCCCCCTAGGCTGAGTGGTGCTTTATCATGCTCATAATAGCCCATTAAGATGGAAGGGCTTTTGTCGGAAATCTGTGGGTTGGGTTGGCCGATCCTGGCATAGGTTGGTGACCTTGCCTGAGTAGTCTTGGGCAGGGTCAACAGGTGGGACTAGCCAAAAGGATGGACCGACTTAGGTTCAAAAAGGTTCAGGACAGGATGGAGTAGGATGGAGGAAAGGAAGGAAAATATAAAAAAAAGAAGGGAATGAGTTTTGGTAGAGACTGAATGAGGAGTGGATCAAAAAAATGGTAGGGGAGAGGAGGCATATAGGAGCCCTTAATCGGGTTCTAGAGGCCATGGGCCTGGCTTATCAGGGTAGGCAAGGTGGAATTCTACTACAATCTCAGGAGCATTACCAAGTTCAGTTGCTACTAACCAAGATGTTTCATCTTCAGTGCCTTCATAACCTGTCCAACTGACAAGGTAGAGCAGGGGGCAAGGTCTGTGTCTTCGGTCAGTTTTTGAGTCAAGGATTTCAGCTATTTTGTACTTGATATCTCCATTGATTTCGACAGGGGGAGGCAGAGGCTGAACTCAAGTGGGTATGGTATTGGGGGTAGAAGGTTCGAGCATCGAAACATGGAAGACCAGGTGTACTGCCCGCATAGAGTTAGGTTGACAGAGGGTATAGGAATGGGTGCCGACTCAAGCTATTACTTCGAAGGGGCCAAGATATTTCTCTGCCAGTTTCTTGGAGGGTTGAGTGGTATGGAAGAACTAAGCTTTAATGAATACTGAATATCCAACCGGGAATTCAGGAGTGACAAGTCTATGGGAATCTGCCAAGACTTGATATCGTGATTGGGCATGGCTAATTTGTTTTTTCAGAGCTCCATGGAGTTGGTCTAGGTCTACAGCAAACTCGCACACTTGAGAGGAGGCAAGATTGCATTCGGGGTGTATGGTAACGTTCAGGTGATGTCCCTTGTTGGCGAAGAAGGGAGAGATGCCTGTGGTGACCTTTGGAGTGTTATTGTAGGCAAATTTGGCTAGTGGCAATGGTTTGGACCAATTGTCCTGTTGGTAGTTGAAGTAGACTCAAAGGTACTGTTCCAGAGTCTGGTTTACTCGTTCAGTTTGGCCATTGGCTTCCAGGTGGTAGCCTGAGGTGAAGTGTAGGTGCATGTTGAGAGCTTTTCCAAGTGACCTGAAGAAGTGAGAGACAAACTCGCTTCTGCAGTCAGATGTTACATGACTTGGTACACCATGCTTGAAGAAGATGTGAAGTACAAACAGTTTAGCCAATTCGGCAGAAGTGATTATATCAACTGTAGGAATGAAGACACTCTGTTTGGTGAGTCTAAAAACTATCACTAGTATCAATGTGAAACCTCAAGACTGGGGGAGTTTGTCAAGCTTTGGGAATGTTGAGGTGTTGGACGGGAATGGCCAAGTCCTACAGGCCAGAAGTAGTGGCTTTGGCTTCAACATACTCGTGTGCTATGCCCTGCTCTCCATGTGTGCCACTGATTTGCAACAGACAGGATACTTGGGAGGATGCTGAGGATGCTGGCCTAAGTAGAGGACTTAACAGAGGAAGAGAAGGTAGAAGCGCCTAAGCCCAGTCGATACCCAGAATGAGGAAATATGTACATGCATGTCTGTAAGGGCAACCTAAGCAGGCGTTCTACCCTCGGGCGGCGCACTGGCGAAGGGGGATCCAAAGGTTTAGTATGGTACCTAATACATGGTGACTAGCCTACCTGGCAAAGGGGGATCCAAAGAGAAAACTCTAGGGAGCCCTTTGCCCACTGACTACTATATATAAGCACCATTGCCATGGTGCTCCACACCATACCGGGCATCACCCTCTATACCAACCAGGAAGTTCCATCAGGGCCTCAACACCGGGAGCAAATGACGAAAGGAGGGCCAATGGTTATGGTTGACACTTATAAAGGGTGCCCACCAATAGTAATGATTGTTCTGTGTGCGGTACATTCGGTACTGCTGCGAGTGGGCTGAACGGATCTCAGTCGGCGGGTGTGGAATATGGGTGAGGTGGTACCAGTCGGGATTCATGATCGGGGGTTCCCCACCCCCCTCTAGAATGTGGTGTCCCTGACACATTGATCCCTACGGGCAGGACTGGCATGTGGGATCTGAAGGCAGATGCATCCAAGGCATGGATTTGGCATGGGGCACCTGGGTGTAGATGATAGAAGTCGGCGACAAGGTCGGGGGCCCAGACATTATCTTTGTTCTCCCATGAATTCTCTTTGTAGCCGTAACCCTTCCATTTGATAAGGAATTGCAGCCAATTTGCTCTCATTTGGCTGTCAAGCACTTGCTCAACCTCGAAATGTTCCTCTTCATTGACGAGGATCAGCTGCAGTGGGAGGGGCTGTCGCCTACCTAGGATGGGGTCCACCAGAGCCGGGGTGAGTTTGATGACTGGGAAGACTGGGTGAAGATGGCTCAAGGCCTTCGGGAGTTGAAGTCGGTATGTGTGAGACCCCACTCGTTCCTCTACGAGGTAGGGGCTGAGTTGCCTGTGTGCTAGTTTCTTGGACAGCCAATTGGTGTGAATATTGCTAGCATCGAGGTATACCTTATCACTTGGGAGGAATGTCAGTGTCGGCTGGCGCCTACGGTTGCAATAAGTTGCCATGTCATCCTTTGCCTTTGCCAGGGCCACCTTCACCTCCAAAAGTGCTCCTTCCATCCATTCCTTGAACTCGTTCACAGACTCAAGGCAGGATGGGGGTTGGTGTGGTTCGAACCCCATCCATGGGTGTCTGCCCATATCCAGCAAGAAGGGGGACTCGCGGGTCAAGGCGTGAACATGGTTATTGTACTGGAATTTGGCTAGGGGTAGGAGATTGTCCCAGTCATCTTGCCTCTTGTTGACGAAGAGGCGGAGGTACTGTTCCATTTCTTCATTCACCTGTTAGGTCTGACCATCTGTCTGTGGGTGGTAGGCCATAGAAGCTGCCAAGCAAATGCATAGTAAGCAATAGAGCTCCCGGGTAAATTCGCAGATGAATTGAACCCCCTGATCAGACACCACCACCCTCAGCAACCTGTGCAGCTTCCACATGTGGTGTAGGAAGAGTCGCGCTACTCCAGCTGCCATTACTGTCGTGTGAGTCAGTATGAAGTGTGCCTGTGTTGACACCAAGTCTACCACGTTCATCATGGCATCATACCCATGCACATCGGGGAGCTCTACTACGAAGTCTACACTTATGGCATCCCACTGTGCCTCAGGGATCGAGAGTGGGTGGAGTTCCCCGGCCGGCCATTGTCTCTGGACCTTTGTCTGTAAGCACAGGTCACATGTCTTGGTATACTTGCCAATGTACCAAGACATGTGAGGCCACCAATAGTTTTGGGAGATGAGTTTGAGGGTCTTCCAGTGACCAGGGTGCCTGGCTACCTTGGAGTTGTGGTGATGGGCTATGACCCATTGCTGGAGGCCTCCCACATCAGGAACATATGCCTTGCCTTGGAAGGTCAACAGTCCATCGGCTTCCACCCATTCGGCCAAGACTAACAACCTCCCTCCTGCTTCCTGCAGTTTCCTCACTGCCTCCATCACTTTATCCTCTAGTATCCCTTTAGTTAGCACCCTCTTCAGTTCTCGAGCAATCCCCCACTCTTCCCCCTCCAGCGCCACTCCTTCTAGTGCCCATATCGGGAACAGCTCGGGTCAGAGCAAGACTAGGTCGCTATTGTCGCCTGTGCCCAATCCATGGTCTGACCGATGTGAGAGTGCATTGGACTTCCCCATCGTGACTCATGGTCTGTGCCGCAGGTTGAAGTTGAAACATGAGAGGTAGAGGGACCGATGGGCTTGTTGCCAGTTCAACTTCTTCGAGGATCGGAAGTACTCTAGGTTCTTGTGGTCGGTCCAGATTTCAACATGGTGTTTAGCATCCTCTAAGAAGTATCTCCACTCCTCTAAGGCTCAGATGATAGCAAGCATCTCCTTATCATGGATCTCGTAGTTCCTCTCCACTGGGGAGAAGCTTTTCAAGTAAAAGGCAATTGGGTACCACTTGCCATCCTTGCACAACTGCTGCAAAAGGACCACCCCCATGGCTATGTCAGAGCTGTCTGCTTCTACTCGGTAAGGGTGGGTATCGTTGGTGAACCCGAGGATAGGCATTATCGTGAACTTTGTCTTGAGCCCTTCGAAGGCTGCCTGTTCCTCATCTCCCTACTTCCACTTTGCGTCCTTCTTCACAAGTTCGAACAATGGCCTGGCATGGTGCGAGAACCTCTCAATGAACCTCCAATCGAAGTTGGAAAAGCCTAGGAATGCCTGCACCTCTTTTTGGTTTGATGGCATCGGCCAGCCCATGATGCCTTCTACCTTGACAGGGTCCATCTCCACCTTGCCATGAGATATAATGAGCCTAAGTATTCTATCCTCGTCCGTTCAAACTCACACTTCCCCAGCCGAAGGTACAGTTTGTGGGCGGCATTGGGGGAAGGGGGGCTAATGATATCCTAGGGGGTACAGGCACAGCTTGCCTAGTCGAGGGTTCAACAAGCTTTCAGCTAGGCTGTGGCATGGAGGCATGCGATGATGGGAATCGAGGCCCCTGGAAGGCTTTGTTTGCTGCATGTATGAGAGCTACTGCTCATGCTGTGGTGTACCATGCCGAGATGTCATCATCCTTTGGTCTCCCATCTAGCATCAGCATGATGCAACTCTGGATTGTAGGGTCGAGGCCTCACCAGAACTTCATGATGATGGACCACCCATCTGTATATTCAGCCTTTTCAACTAGGTCTTTGAATTGGTCGATATACTCATTGACCAAACGCTTGCCTTGGTGGTACTGGCATGACTCTAGTTGATTAACTGCCTGTTTTTGCTTTGTGCATGAACACCCAGCCAGAGAAGGTCGTGGCTCTCCCAGTCTTCATAAAGGACAGTGCCCAGAGGATCTGAGACTGCTCATTGGGGAAATCAGTGGCACAGATGCCAAGGTACAGGGTGCAAGACTGCATGAATGCTTGCCCATACAAATGGTCACCATCAAACTCAGAGGGCTTGGTGAGCTCTACCATCCATTTCACAGGCTGCTGAGCGCAGGTCTGGAGACCTGCCACTAGATTTGTAGTGGTTGCCTGTAGCATGTTCAGCCTCGTCTCCAGATCCTGCTTCTCTCTTCTCTCTCTCAATAACTCCTGTTCTACAGTATGGGACAAGCAAACTCAACCAATTTGGTTTTGAGCGATTGAGAATTTTTTGTGCCAAACTAATGTTATATTCAGAATCAGAATATCAAAATACATCCAAAAAATGTGTTGCGAAGTTTTTCCAATGAGTTTTTAATGTGGCCAAATTTTTGGGCCTTTTCAGCGCAATTTTTCACCCTAAATCTCATTGTCATGACATAAATTTTTGTTAAGTTTGGCTTCAATTGACATCATAGCTTGTTCAGTAACTACATGATGCTTGGTTTGCTTTCTAACAGCCCAAGCAGCTGCATTCCCAGTAAGTCCCTTGCAATATGCAGCCATAAATCTCCAAGAATGATTTATAAACCACCATATCACATCAGCTGGGCATGCATCAAAGTATTCTTTTGCCACTGTCTTTGCATCCTCAAATGTCTTCTTTGGAATTTCTCAATAACAGAATTTTGCCCATCCCCAGTACTATTGTCATATTTTAGTTTCATAAAATAATGCAAGAAAGTAATAAAATAAATACTTGCCATTTCAATAGGGTTCATCTCACAATGAAATTTAGGCAAGAAGATATTCATGACCTCCATTGTGAATAAGTGCCTCCAGCTGAGAAATTTGATTTGCAAAATCATCTTAGTGACTGAGGAGGCGAGCCATGCAGCAGTTTGTGTGTCAGCTGGGCAAACAGGTTTGCACTTTGCTTTTTTGCCTTGAACATTGAAACCCCTTTCTTCAAGAACTGTTTTGAGTCCCTTTGGTTTCCCATTTACTGTGGTCATTTTTTGTACCTGGCCTCGGAATCAAGGGTTTGGATTAGATTGGGGAATTATGGTATCTTTCTATTTGCATTGCTTGCCTCCATCAGATTTATTCATCTCCAAGGCTTTGGGAGCATCTGGGGAAAGAGATCCATGAGCAGAAGACTGATTATAAACAAATAATGCAATGCACCCAGGAAACTGCTTTTCAAAAACAGCAATTGTATACAAAATCTAGGCCAATAGTTGTTCTACATCCCACCATGCATCACCATTTGATCCAGGGTAAATAATTATGCGTGCTTCATCAAGAATTTTGCCTTCCTTATCAGTGTAGACAAGGCGACCAGTTTCAGGATTGATATATTCTGATACATATATAAGTTGGCCTCTTCCTTTTTTTTACAGAACTGTCTGGCCTAGCTTAAGCCTGAAAATATTGATTGAGCAAAGTGAGTTCCAGCTCCTTCATGCCATTGTTGAGCAATTTGTTTACTCGCCTCTATTATTCCCAATTCTTTAATCTGTAATGTTGCAAAATTTCTGAAAACCAGTAGTTTATTGGTATCAGATAGGGTGAGCATCTGGTGCTTTTTAGTTAGGTCTTTCTTGATCTGATCTGGCAAAAACTCCCATGAGTTAATCTCCAGTCCACCTGCAACAGCCTCATCAATATCATCTTCCAAATCAGCTTGTGTATATAGGCCCAATTCTGAATCCTGTTCATCGGCAGGTGGAATTGTGACCTCAACACTT
>QLPG01012163.1:0-12735 GCA_003314385.1 Gomphus sp. MG54 | reverse complement strand
TGATTTGTAAAATCATCTTGGTGGTTGAGGATACAAGCCATACAGCCATTATATGTTGTTAGCTGAGTGAACAGGTTTTCACTTTGATTTTATGCCTTGAACATTGAAACCCCTTTCTTCAAGAACTGTTTTGAGTCCCAATTTATTGTAAATATTTTTATTTACAATCAGGGTTCAATGTAAACATACCATTGCCTTCTCACCATTTTTTCCCTCAACTGAGGTGGCACCCAATCTTGATCCTTTAAGTCATCTCCCTGGTTAACAGCAAAATCAAAGAGCCTTTCTTGAAGATCATCCTTGTCTCATTCTGAATCTGGATCCTCCTCTGAGTCCTTATATTTATAATTGTCCACTTTCACTCTCAGTCTCTTCTCCTTCCAAACCATAATTCATTCCACCCATGGCATGGTTGTTAAAAATGTTCACAGAAGTTGGCAATTCCCTGTCAGATTTATAATCTGTAGGTGTTGTTGGAGGCTCTATATGTTCATCTGCTTTAGTAACCTGATTATTATTCTGATTTCATAGTCTAGTAATGTTTTGTTTGCATTTTGGCCAGCAGCCACCAGGCATTATATAGCATTTCAAGGCCAGGTAATGATTGTGCTAGATTTGTATTTATTTGTTTATAAGTTAGTATATGGTTATTTTTTCACAATTTTATCAGAATCATATACCACTTAATTGTAGCTATCGATTGCACATTGTTCCCAGATTTTTTTTTTTTTTTGGGGGGGGGGTGTGGATGAAATTTTGACTTGTCCAAAATAAAAATAGTTTTTGAGAAAAATTAGCTCATACCAGTGACTTTATTTTGATGTGAGATACTTCTTTTAATGGTCTATTATCAATTCCAACAAGCTAATTTCACCAGAAAACTAGGTCAAAATTTTTGGTTGCTGTACCTCAGTTCAGAAATTGACATAAGCAAACTGAGTTACTAAGCTACACTACATCTCAATAAAAGCCTTTTCTCAGTCCTAACATTTCAGCTACCAACCAAACTCTTCAAAATACAGTGACACACCAAGTGGGTTCAATATATAAGTTGAAGCTAAGTTATGTCTGACCCCCTTGATTCATTGGGCCAAACCAGACATCAACACTTCCATTTAGTTAAGCTTACTCACAGCTTTGACAGTGGGGCCCACTCTCTAGTAAGATGATATTTGAGTTAACTGTAACTTTGAACATTTGATGGGTTTCTCAGGGGGGACTATTGCAATTCATTCACTAGGGCTATAAAAGCTTTCATGAAGGATACAATCATACTAAAGACTTTCCCACATTTTTCATGTTTTGAGACATTTTTGACCTCAACCTTTTTTTTTTGTGAAATCTATTCTTAATGGAGCACTTGAGCCTGTGAAACAAAGTGGCAAGCTTTCAAGGAGAAATACTAAAGAGACTGGATTTCTTCTGGTTTCCTCAAGAACACATTTGCTGATTTTGATAGACATATATTCTTTTAAAATATTTTATGAATAAGTCATGAATCTGGAAGAAATGTAGGGATTCCTCATAAACTGTGATTTTTGATTTAATTTTTTTACATAACAATGACGTGAGTTCTGCAGCGGAGATTAGGATGACCGATGTATGGACAAAGCACATTGTCCAAAAAGTCTGAATTTCACTGAATTATAGCAAGAAAATGTGATGAAACATCTGATCTATTTGGGTTTACAGGGTTCTCATACAGTGGCTCTTAAACCCTGGGGAAAACTCTGTGAGAATTCGGTTTTATAGGGAGATTTTCGGAGTCATGCTACGACGAATCTGCATTTTCCTCGAGATGTTCTTTATGGGAAAACTTTATAGTGCTTCTAGCAGGCTTGACTCATAGGTTCAAGGAACAAGAAGATTGCATATCGAACATATGAGAACATGTTATTACATTCAAAACCTTTGACTTTGACGGGATACGGTAAACAGCTAGCTGCCTGAGTTCTACGCAGCGGATGCCAGCACCGTCTTAGGCGGGAGGAGCTTCACCCTCCTATGCTCCTTGATCTCTTGGCCTTTGTCGCCAAAGTATCGCAATGACAAGAAAGACCATTCCAAAAATCCGGACATCCAACTTTCCAAGCCATGCATATACGCCGCAACCTGTTTATCAATCTCCGGAGTAAACGAAGGGAGCCTGGCCTTGCATTCGCAATAATTCTGAAGTGCTCCAATGCACATATTCCCCGCATAATCCATAGCGCCTTGAAGATCCAGGTCGTTCTGTTTCATTAAAACAGTGACGAGGTTGTGTGTAACCCCAAAGGACTGTTCGACATTGTAGGAAAAGATGTCCTGAACCCACAATAAATAGGATATTTAAGAGGTTTGGTAGGGTAAAAACATACATTGGACCAAGAAAGATAATTGTTGGTGCAGGTCCTCATTGTCTCTACGATGGGATTCTCAAGAACATGGTCCGGAAGTTCGATATCCAAACAATATTCGATGAGGTCAAACGCCGGGTTACAGGCTGATGTCAGATAACGGAGTTTGATGAAAGATACGAGAGAAGGGATATTTCCTGAGATGCGATCCTGGACCTCTTGTTTGACTCCTTGAAGGTACAGATCAAAATTATTGATAAATCGAGTTTGGACTCCTGGCTTAGCATCTGCGATGCATCGAGTCCAATAGCTGTTTGGAAAATTACTAAGTAGCACGTCTGTGAATTCCATAAGTTTTTGCTTACTCTCGAGTCAGACGACTAGCGACTGGCTCCTCCGCAGGTTGCTCCTTTCCAGCCGTGTGCGTTGGTCGATAGAACTGGGGAAAGGTGTATGCGTTATTCACTATGTCAGCAAACAATTCAACGTCCTTGGTCTTTAGATCTTCCAACAAATCGTCGAGGGTGAAAAGAGTATTCATAAAATCGCATGTGACTCGCAACCGGTGTTCCTCGCAATCATTGTAGCCGTATGCGGCCAACTGGCCACCTTTGAGTTGAAACAGGAAGCGACGTAATTCCTCGGTGAGCACGCGACAACCATCCGTGAACCACATGTCTGAAGCGGCAGCGATGGTATCGCCGTTTTTATGATAGACAGGTTTGAAGGGACAGTGAGTTATCAAGTCGGGAAGTTGGAAAAAGGTTTCATCAGAGGAAGCAGAGGTATCCATGGAGGTCGAGTAAGATGGTTTGCATTGCCCGATACATTGCCTTTTATCCTGGTCAAGATAAGGGCTTGTCAACCAATTCAATATGGTGACCACAGACGACAAGTCAGAATTGATTCAATTATTAATCATTGGCGATAGCCTTGTGGCGTATCATTAATCACTGTGGGCCAGGTTGCACGGCACGAATCGAAGAAAGGGTTGATATCCTGGCCAACCGGCAGAACACGGGGTAAAATGTTGACAGCATAAGACATCGGGTAGTGATACTCAATTTAATATTTTCCGCAGTCGAAATTCGTATACCAGTGATACCTTTTGTTACGTGTTAGTTGTAAGCTGCTGCGCTCCCCACTGCCAAGAGAGCAACCTGAAGCCCATGTCGTGCACTATTAGCTAAAACAAGAGATGAAAATCAAGGCAGCCATGAGACTACTAGTCCAAAAGCTGCCACCTGGTTTAGGTTAAATCGAAACTCCTTTCAGGGACAAATATATGATAAGCCGTCATAGCACCCCATTTTCGATAAAATTTCAGGTGGTTGTTTTACCCAAGATTGAACGCTGAAAGCTTTCTCGTTAGGAAAGCACTCAGACAGCTTGACGTGAAGTTTGTAGCATTCACCAGAACGGCGTCCAAGTTGATCGGCTGTGCATTACGTACTTGAAAGCCACACAAGTACTATTGGTTTATCGGGACCTCCCATTAGATAATGTTGAGAATAAGCTTCAATCAATTGTCCTCGAGGCCGTATATTAACTGCGAATTCTTTGATTCATGTGGTCCTACATGCTTATAGAGACAAACTCAATTTCAGGCACAGAGTCTCCCGACTTCGAATTAATACTCGATGGTTTAATTAGTACCAGATTGCAGCTTTGTTGCCTACTCAGCACTAGCTGTGACTACTCTCTGTACGATGGGACTGGGCCGCTACAATTACGCATTTGCACAGGTACGCCAGACCGACTTGTCACGATATTTTTGAAAAGGTTCGCCTCGCACAAATTTAATGTGTCGGTACCGGTGCTGTAATGACATACAAATTATGACTCTCCACTGGGATCTGGCTCCACTATTGGTCTTGATCCTCATACTGCACTCGTTGACATCTGCTATATAGGCAGCACTTCGTGGCTATACATTGGTCACTTACCGTTAGACAATTCGGACCAACTTGACATGCTTTGAAAATTAATCATCTTCATTGACATAATAGCTCTTTACATAAAAGCCCAGGGACCATTGAGGGTTTTGAAAGAATCCAAGCTGTAGGAAGTAAAGATCCCGGAACTTCTCGAAGAAGTTTTCGTTGCAACAATAACCACCATATTTCCAAATCGTCATCGCATACAACAGCTATGAACCAGCTTCATGACACATGATTGATGTTTTGACCTTTTCAGGTTACTCCAGTGAAAACTTCAAGGTTTGTTTGTGCTAGTTGTGCCGATATAGCTCTCGAACGAATTTGTCCTTCGTCAACGAGCGGCGGCGACCGTTAAGAATCATCCACTTTGATCTAAAAATCACTGAGGAGTTGCAAAGCACGAATCAAGATACGGCTTTCTTACTATCATCACACACACGTGTTACATATTTTACATAAATATGATGTCTGTCATGTTCCTGCGACTTGTTTGCTTGCTACCACACATGGTGCATCGTATCGTGCCCATTATTGTATACATCCAAAGTGAAGCCAAGTTCATGACGGTCCATACGCTGTAGAGATGGTTATAATCAGATTCGACGATATGACAGAGCATTTGAATAGGTTACTTATTAACTCATGTCAGTTCTCTTGAATCAGTATTCAGTGATAAACGCTTCCTGCTCCTTATGACCGCGTGAGCCATAGGGATAAGGGGGAGGCCGAGGCCGAGGGCAGTCTTTGCCATCGATCCAGTGCAATATGGGTGTGAAAATCTAATTCATAAAGATGAGTATGACTGCATAAACCAGCATGCAACCGCACGTGCACCTTCCAAGAAACGTCCAATTCATCGTCTTGCACAAACTTGAGGCGATGGCACTCCAGGGTATCCAAGATGAGTGCTTCGTATACATCTAGGATCTTGGTGTCTACATAGCGCTTCTTGTACGTCAAGTCTATCTCCAGCGGTAACACACGGGTGTAAAGGCTATGCGTTTTCGTGTTGAGTTTGAGGTACACGGCTTCGGACCTGTAAACGCATAACGAGTTCGTTTCAAGCGATAATCGGCGAAGATATCTTGCGTGACATCCTTGAATTGAATGTGAATTTCTACTTTAGCTTCGGTGAGGGCTAATCACGGGATTCAGTTTAATTGGTGTCAGGAATGTTTTGGACGAAGGGCAACACACATTTGCATGTTTTTAATATGAAGGAGGCACCCTCCCGGAATATTGATCCATGAGTTTTCGCCAAGACTGGAGGTCTTTGCCGAACGGTTTCTTCACGATGATGCGGTTGACACTACTGGCTATATACACATTCCGTTTGATACCGGAGACAGAGATAAACACGTTGGGGAGGGAATGCGAGATCAAAAGACGTTTTTGCGGAATCTTCTTCTGTAATTTGCTTCGATGCTCTTCAAGCGAGCATGGAGGTCCTTGAAGCCTTCGTTGCCGTCATATCCACCAGAAACATGATGGTCTTGAATTCCTCAATTCTCTCGCTGATCTCAGGATCTTCGTTAGGGTTCTTGATGTAGGACATGGGAGAAATCCGACTGTGACTCCGTATTTTCTTAATTAATTTCTTGTTAGTGTGCTGGTCCATACAGAGTAGTCTATAGTGTCAGGAAATGTCTTATCCTCCCATAGAAGCTGGTGTTGAGATCTATTGGTTGTGCGAGCGGTGTTGCATCAGTGAAGCTGCACGCGATCATGAACTTAGTTTGAGCTACTATCATATAGTGGATTTAGTATCACATAGTACGTCAGTTATTTGTACCCAGAACTCTCAAGTCGATTTGCCCCCTCCTCTGCGTCCTCATCCCTTCACACCGCCAAGAATTTCAAGAGCTGAGACATGAGTATCACATCATATCTAGTGGTATCATTCAGCTAAAATTTATACTGCGACTGGTAAGTGTCAGAGTACATTCTGACCGAGCCTTGGCTCACTTAGTCACACAAACCAAAGAGTTGAATAAGCCTAAGTCCCTCACACACATTTGGTCCCCACTTTGGTTCTCTCAGTTCCCATCTGGTTTGATATCGTTTGATATCTCTGTTCTACATACTTAGTTTCATGTTTCCATTCTTTATCTCAGGCTTTGATCCCCATTTATGTTTAGTATTTAAATCTAGCTCTTTCATGTATGTACCTGTTCAGAACTCAAATTAAGTCCTTACATTCCCTTCTCTCTGCATTGCCCCTTGTTCAGTCCCACCACTTTAGCTACCAACCAAACCCTTCAAAATATGGTGACATAACCAGAATGTATCTGAGTGGACACAACACATAAGTTGAAGCCATACCATGTCTGCATCTTGGTTTACTAGGCTGAACTGAATCTTGAGTATAACAATAGTTCTAAACTCCCCACACTCATTAAGTTCAATGCCTCCTACCACATATTCATCGGCTCATACTCAAAATAGCTGAGTGTTAAAAACTAAAGATAGAGGATGTAGTCATATAGTTTAAGGTGGAAACAAAGGCAAGGTTCATAATAGGGTTTAGCTTCAACCCATGTGTTGACTGATCAGATTTTATAATAGTGAGGTTGGGTAAATGAGATGGAAGTGAACAGGGGAATATTAGTCAATATTATGACTGAAGAACAGACTAATGAATATACAATCATATTTTTAAGTGTATAATTTTATTAGGATCCACTATGTCATCATCCCCGACTATTCAAACCAGCTGCATTCAGCCTAACAGTCCCATTTGCCATTTCAGCCATACACTCCATCAGCCTTTGAATTTAGTACACCTCATGTATTCAGCCTATTCCATCTTAATGTCATATATAACATTCAATTATGCTCTGCTTGTTGCATCTGTCCTCCACATGCTTGTACATCCAGTTTCAGTATTTCTATTATCCACCTCACCATTATAACTTTTAATATTTCCTTATATGTTCAGCTCCACTTTCCTTATTCCCAATTCTGTTCTGTCATGTCTATTTTTGATATCCAATCTGTCGCTATATTCCTTATAGGGTAACTCCATTGGGTATCAGAATGATATATCATTCTACTCTGTCATAGAGGAGATCAAGATTGGGACATAGTATTCTACTCTTGCACATTTGATCTTCAGTTTTCTCATCTATTATAGGAATCCATTCAACTCCTCATACTGTATATGAAAAAAGGCACAGTCCAATCCATATGGACATAACAGCACAATAAAAAGAAGCAATGGGACTGGACAGCAAAAATACAGGATAGAGGTTTGGTGATATACATGTCCTTCTTGGTGGCATGTCATCAAAACAGCCACCTGCTCTCAAGGAAGTCAAAATAGATTCAGATTCAGATCAAGGGAGTATAATATTGGATACCACAGATAGGAAAGAAAATAACATACCTATGGTTACCCAAGTTAATAGGCCCAAGCGAGAGGAGGATAATCTGGGTGACATTCCTGAGGTTGTTCAGGACAATGTTCAAACTATCCCAAAGTGGAGTCCATTACAACCATCACCCACACCACCACCAAATCCTGACCTTGTCAATCTATGAATTTCAGATCTTAAGCAAATTCTGCAGCCAGAAAGGAAGGCAGGTAATGGCTATATGGACCCAGGCTTTGATTACCCACTTCACACATGCCTTGAGCTAATGGATAACTTCCTCCACATTTATTGCTTTGATGGATATCAAGGATAGATTGCAACATCCAAGCAAGTGGCAAGCATTGCAAGCAAGAATCCAGAATGGATGGCAAGATGGCTATGTGAGTGGACACACAATTTCATTAGTGATCCAATAAACCTACCAGAACATGAGTATGGGAAATTCAATTCAACAATTCTGGAGGATGAATATTTGGCACAAGAAATCTGTTTGTTTGCACTTGCAATCAAAAGGCAAGTATGTCTGTGCCATGGATGTGGTTCAGTTCCTTCATACACCAGAAATGAAGGAGTGGCTTAACTTGAAAAAGTTGATTTCTGAACGAACAGCATGCAAGTGGATGGCCAAAATGGATTACCATTGGAAGAAAGAGCCAAAAGGTCAATATAAGGATGACCATGACCATGAAGATGTTGTTGCTTACTGACAAAATATCTTTCTCCCATTTGTGGCCTCCATCTGACTCCATATGCACCAATGGACCAAGCATGGCACACTTGAAACCACTTGGAAGGCAGCCAAAGGCATGGATAAGCCTATTATAACCTGGGTGCATGATGAGTCAACCTTTTATGCACATGATTGTATGTTCTATGTTGGGTTCACTCAAGCAAGAGTGCAAAACCATATGCAAAAGGTGAAGGGCCATCACAAATGGTTGCAGAATTTGTGTCACCAGACTATAGCTGGTTGAAAGCAAAAAATAGGTGAGTCAGTTGCCAGCAATATTGCAAAGAAAACAACATGCTTATGAAGAATTATCAGCAATGACAGTACTAGAGTTATGTTCAAAGCAGGAAAAAATGTGATGGTTACTTCACTAATGATGAAATCCTTAAACAAGCAAATCAAGCTATGGACATTCTGGATAAAGATTACCTAGATGACACACATGTGTTTTTTTATGATAATGCAAAAACTCACACAGCATGTCTCCCAGATACACTTTCAGCCAAGCACATGACTATCAAACCTCCTAAGGATGTAGCCTCCAACTTCCTGTGCAGTGTCAAAGATCCCAATGGCACAGTGTGCAAAGTCCCTATGCAGGATGGGCGATTTCTTAATGACACCCCACAATCATTGTATTTTCCAATTGGCCATCCACAGGCTGGTTTGTTTGAAGGCATACATATCATTATCTAGGAATGTTGTTACAATGATGTAGTCATAATAAAAGTAATATCTCCCAAGGTCAAAGCAATGGCGAGGTTCAGAGTAGGGCTAGGCATTAACTTGTGTGTTTGTCAAGTAAACATACCAAGTGTCTGGTCCCTTGGCACTGCCGACTGAGCATCTAGTCTATTTCCATACACAAGTGACGAAGCTACATGCAAGTTACCTGGTATGCCGGTCTCAGCTCAGCACATCCACTATTCACATTCCTTATTCCCATCCCTTATCCACTCCCTCCTCATTCATCATCCATTAATCCCATCCATCTACTCCTTTTCCCGGACCCATTCTACTTTGGGACATTCTGTCCTTGTTTTATCCTTGGCCATGACTCTATTATTTTATAGTCAGTCACTTCCTATTGTCTTATTCTTGACCACATTCCTATTATCTTATTTTCATTGTTCTATTCTCATTTACATTCCTTCATTCTATTCTTGATCATTGTAGACAATACTTCCACATGCTCTGCATACCTTATTGTTCTACATTCCTTATTCTACATCCCGCTTCTTAACCTATATAAGTGGCACATGCAGGTATATACATCCTCATTCTGGGTATCGACTAGGCTAAGGCCCCCTTACCTTCCTTCCCTGTTCAAGTCCTCTACTCATGCCAACATTCTCGGCACTCTCCCGAGTCCCTCTTTTGTCCCAAATTGGTGGCATGCACAGAGAGAGTAGGGTGCAACACATGAGCATGTTGAAGCCAAAGCCACTGCTACCAGCCTGCAGGATTTGGCTGCTCCCTGCCCACACCTTTGGCATTACCGAACCCTGACAGTGTTGCATCTACCAGATCGCACCCTAATTTCATAAAAGCAAGAGTGGAAATGAAGTCTAGGATGAAAGGAAAGAAGCTTAGTTGAAATCTTAGTCAATTATCTGACTAAAGACTGAACTTGTTAGGGGAACCCCTGATAATGAATCCCAACCAACCTGTACTTCATACCCATGGACTGAGAACTGTTCAGCCCACTCATGGCAGTGCTGAACAAAATACTCATCAAACAACCATCACCACTGGTGGTCACCCTTCAGGAGTGTCAACTGTAACTATTTTCCCTCCTCCTGTCAGTCACTCCTGGTGTCGGGACCCTGGCAGAACTTCCCAGTCAGTACAGAGGATGATACCTGGTATGGTACGGAGTGCCATAGTGATGGTGCTTATATACAGCAGTTAGTGGGCAAAGGGTTCCATAGAGTTTTCTCTTTGAATCCCCCTTCACCAGGTAGGCTAGTCACTATGTATTAGGTACTATACTAAACCTTTGGATCCCCTTTTGCCAGTGCACTACCTAAGGGTAGAACACCTGTCTAGGATACCTTAACAGTCGAAAACTCTCTCCCACAAGTACTGGCTGCCTCATCATGTAACTCCAAATTGAATCTCTTCAGAAGCAGCAACAGTGGCAGCCCCTTCTCATTCACTTATAAAAGAAAAACACCCTATCCCTTATGGATTTGCCATCAGCCAAGGAATTATTGGACCAACTGGTCAGTATAGAACAGGAGTTACTGAGAGAGAGAGGAGAAAAGCAGGATCTGGAGATGAGGCTGAATGTGCTACAGGTGACCATTATGAATCTAGTAGCAGGTCTCCCAACCCATGCTCAGCAGCCTGTGAAACAGATGGTGGAACCCACCAATCCCTCTGAGTTTAACACCAACCACACGCATGGATGAGCATTCATGCAGTCCTGCACCCAATACCTCAGCATCTGTGCTGCTTATTTCCCTGATAAGCAGTCTCAGATCCTATGGGCACTGTCCTTCATAAAGACCGGGAGAGCTGTGACCTTCTCTGGCTAGGTATTCACCCACAAAGCAAAAACAGAGAGGCTGCTCTATGCAAATCACCAAAGCCTTTTGGCAACACTTCTACCCCCTGCATGAGACTACTGATGCAGCAAATCAACTAGAGTTGCATCAGTACCATCAGGGCAAGCATTTGGTCAACAAGTATATTGACCAATTCAAGGATTTAGTCAAAAGGCCAAATATATAGATAGGCGATCTATCATTATAAAGTTCTGGCAAGGCCTTGACCCTATGATCCAGAGCCACATCGCACTGATACTAGATGGGAGGCCAAAGGACGATGACATCTCAGCATGGTACACTGCCACATGGGCGGTAGCTCTCACACATGTAGCAAACAAAGCCTTCCAGGGGCCTCAATTCCCATCATTGCATACCTCTGTACCACAGCCTAGCTGAAGGCTTGTCAAACCCCCGACTAGGCAAGCTGTGCCCATACCTCCTAGAACATCATTGGCCCCCCTTCCACTAATCCTACCCCCTGGACCCATGTCAATGGACGTTGATATGACTAGACAGTAGTATCCTCTGCCCCTCACATGCCGGCAATGTGGCAAGACTGGCCACTTTGCCTGAGACTGCCCCCAGGCGTACGATGTGCGCTTCATGATGGCAGAGGAGCATGAGGAGATGCTAGAGTACTGGATGGTGTCTTGAGATATTGACGAGGCTGAGGGAGTCGAGGAAGTGAATTTGGGGTATTTTGCCCAAGGCAGCAAGTGAAGGATGTGCCCTTGCTGCCCTTGTTTAATTGTTTTGCTGCTCTGTCTATAGACTCTGATATGGAGAATACAACCCAGTATTCAGATGATAATGCCTCAGCTGCAAGTGATGAAGACACTTCCCAGCCGATTTCACAGAAACTACCATCTCCTCTCCCTAGGTTAAAATATTGGGAATGTAGTCTCCCAAAATGATACATAGTGGCCTCTACCCCCTTGCCAAATTCTCTGAACCTCAAGGTAGAGATACTGTAAGGGCAACCTAAGCAGGCATTCTACCCTTGAGGTGGTGCACTGGCGAAGGGGGGTCCAAAGGTTTAGTATGGTACCTAATACATGGGGGCTAGCCTATCTGGCGAAGGGGGATCCAAAGAGAAAACTCTAGGGAACCCTTCGCCCACTGACTACTGTATATAAGCACCATCACTATGGTGCTCTGCACTCTACCAGGCATCACCCTCTGTACCGACCGGGAAGTTCTGCCAGGGCCTCGACACTGAGAATGAATGACAAAAGGGGAGCCAAGGGTTATAGTGTTGAGGTGAAAAGAACGACCAGACTGGGAATTGAACCCAGGGCTATAGCGAATATAGCTATGGTGTTAACCACTACACCATCTAGTCCACATGGGTAACTTTTCAGGATGACTCATATAATGAAGACCACTTCATGTTGAGTGACAGAGCCCTAGTTAGTTATCAGATTGTCAATACTACTCATAGAGCTCTGTGTTGTCTTAGAAATTCATTAAGACTCATGAGGTATGAATAGTATGTGGGATTAGACAACCCAACACCTCCCCCTAATCCAGTACTATTTAGATCACCAACAGCAACCTGAGCATTGCACCTGGGGGTAGTTGGTGTTGTTGAGAGGTGTGAGATGAAAGGCAGAAGAGTCAGAATGACTGTTTGACATGGTAATGGTGTTGTGGAGTCTGGATGACTGATTGATATGATAAGGAGTCAGATGTTGATGGATAAGGCTGAAAGTTTGACTGAAGGTGGATGCCACTTGTATAAAGTTGTGTGCAAAGTATGGGGAAGATTGGAGTAGTGTGTGTTGTAGTGTGAGCCGGTTAACA
>QLPG01012152.1:0-17062 GCA_003314385.1 Gomphus sp. MG54 | reverse complement strand
TATACTGTTAAGTCCGCGTGTCAGGCGCTTAGCTAGTACTTCCGAAGGGGTTTTCCGGATTAGTGCAAAGGTCCGTAACGGGGCCGAAGACCGAGACCGGGGTCGGATGGACTACGGACGGAGGCGGAGGTGCCGGAAGTTTAGGGTAGGTCACGGAATAGATCAATCCGGTCACTGAGGTGTTCGAGGTCGAAGGGACTTGGCTTCAACTTATGTGTTGCGCCCTCCTCGATCGTCTGTCCCTAATTTCGGAGAGGAGAAGGAAATTCACCAGAGTGAGTAGGAACTGGGTGGACTAGGATGATATTCGTACTAGCGAACAGTCTAGTCGACTGGGAGACTATATACATGCGACTGTCTTGTACTATCTTTTGCCGGTAATAAAACAAGGGAAAGGGAAGTACAAGGGGGTCAATATAAAAGAGAGAACAAGGGAGCGAGGTACGTGATAGTCCTGCGCGTCAGTTATCAAAGTATAGAGTCTCGGTCAGGGGCGGACTTGGAGGTGGTATCTCGGTCACAACGGGATCGGAAACGGACAGTGGACTCTGGGTCGGACTTGTCAGGAACGGAGATTACGGGAAACAATCCTTCGTCCTTTCGGTCGGAAAGATCTCGGAATAAGGAGGGGTGGTTGTGGGGGTTGTTGGAGGTATGGGCTATAACAAAAAGCCTTCTTAGTGTAGTGTAGTCTGAACTTCCATGACCACCCTGTTACTTTCGACACTGACAGTGCCAAGGTAACCTACGTACTGTTGTACCTGACTGGTACCGCCCTGGACTGGTTCGAACCAGCCCTCTCTGCCCCCAACAAGCCAGACTAGCTCCATGACTATGAGGAGTTTGTGAATGAACTCAAAACCAACTTTGGCCCCCACAACCCAGAAGGAGAGGCCAAAGCAGACCTTGAGAACCTCCGCATGTGCGATAATCAGCGTATCATGAAATATGTAGTTGAATTCAATCGACTAGCCACCTGCATCTACTGGGACAACACTGCACTTCGTCACCAGTTCTACAATAGACTCCCTGGCAGGATCAAGGACAAGATCTCCAGAGTAGGAAAGCCCCACTCCCTGCTCTAACTCTATCTCCTGTCTCAATCCATCGATGCCCACTATTGGGAGCAATGATCGGAAATCGCCAGAGAGCCCCCCTCCACCCAGAACTTTGACCGCCCCTATGACAGAGGGAGGACTCCCATGACCACGTATTCGGCCCCTACCATGGGCAATAAGACAGCCAATCCAGGCCAACCTGCGACCCCATCCAGTGGCAGCAGGACTACCATGGATTTTTTGTCCAAAATTGGAAAAGATGGAAAACTTACACCACAAGAACTGCAACGCCACTTTGAACAAAACCTCTGCCTCTTCTGTGGCAGATCAGGCCACTCAGTCAAGGAATGCCCGAGGTCCACCACCACAGTCACCAAAGGGTGTACAGCCTCCATGACAGAAGAAGTTGAAGAAGAGTCTGAGACATCGGATGCTTTGGAAACCTGTTATATCCGTGATATAACCCCGACACTTCAGACATCCGACATAGGGTGCTACAAAGCATCTCGCTCCGAACCAAGTCTGAGGCAGTCTGAACCCACCTGATCACCTCCGAGTCCGACCAACGATGATCACCTTGGACCTCAGACAACCTTCCTTTCTCATCGAACAATAGTCTCATTGTAACACCAGTTGTAGATCTTCTTGTACCCCGTTTTCGTTCGTCTTATTGTTCTCTTGACTATTCCTAATTAGTTACAATAAGGATCATATGTATAAATACCTCCAGACTTCTGTACTATACCTTAGTTCAAATATCAACTTGTATTCCCACTCACTCTTGAACTCCGAAAACTTATCTTCTCCGAACCTCCGAAATAAAGGACTGACGATCAAGGAGGGCGCAACATTACAGTTGAAGCCAAGTCCTTATGACTCCAAACACATGACTTGGACCAACTTATGTCAGCTTGGACCTGATGCAAACTTGGATGCTAACAAAACTAAGGAATAAGAAGCTAGGCTCCTGACTCTGGCACCAGTTGTTTGTGTTGGACACCAACTGTGCCAAAGGAAGTAAAACAAAACAATGCATCCAACCTCTTCAGGAATATGACCCCCTGTAACCAATCGTCGAAAGACTTTGACCCATTTCTGTGGAAACACTCCAACCCTCCAAACTCCATCAGAATTCTAGTTGCAAGGACCATATGCTCACCCACTACGATCTGTTGATTGACAGAGCATTGAGTACTACTTGTTTAGATTCATCCTAACTGATTCTTGTCATCATAGAGCCAGCAGTTTTCACTCAGCACTCAATCTGACCCTCCGAAAAACTCCACTCAGGAAGAACCCTGACCATTGCGGAAATTCCATACCATCCCTTGGACAAATGGTACCATGTGTAGATTCTCTTAGACTAGAACCCTTCTTGTTAAATGTTAAATACGAGCTAAACTATTAACATGATTCAACTGAGACTCAAATTTCAGGACATCCCCCAAATCCTGATGACACCACTGCTGTCCAAGTGACAATCCAGTAAAAACAAATGCCATGACCAAGACCACCACAAACACCATGACCACCATGACCCTGACCATGGGAATTGGGAAAACAATGGGACATCTACCCTAGGAAAGGGGAACATCTGGAAAATAACCCCATTGGTTTAGGAATCCTTATTTCAACTAAGATCCAAACACTGCCTAAAAACCACATGAATTCACGACACCAATCATACAGGAAAAAAAATCTAATCAGCACCCCCATCCTGACCATTCAAAAAACCTTTCCCAACCCGTGCCAAACCCGATCATCCATCGGAGCCACCCAACCTGCTACCCGAGTGAACAAATGACCAATCCATGTCATCCAAAAACAAAGCATCAAGTCCCCAATCTTCCTTCAGGAATGACGATAATGCATCTGTGAGGCTCCTGATCAACCTCACATCCTCCAAGAAAACCCCGGTAGTCGTCAAATGGGATATACAATGATCATACTATGCAAAAAGATCTGATAAATAGCACAGGTCCTCCCAGTATGTATCCAAGTGAATCAGATATGTGGAAATATGCTTGAGTACCTCCGAGCCACTTGCTCCCTCCCCCGACCCACCAGAAGTCATGTCCTGCTCCGAATCCTGACAAGGAACAGCCCCAGATGATGACTGCTTCAAAAGATAGTCCACTATGGGAAGATCAAAAAGAGAGAGACCCCGATAAGGGCACCATACACTGTAGTAATCACAGACCCCGATGGTATGGGCACAAAGAGTGCTCAACTCTTCGTTAAGGATATGCAGATACCACACCTCACTTGACCCCTCCCCCGAACCATAAAAGGGGATGCGGGAAAAATCCCTGAGGTTTTCCATAGGATGGGAATCCATATTCTCCATTGAGGAAAGGCCCCTTCCAGTTCTGCAAACACCCCCTTTTATAGGCAAATGAACCATCAGCACTTATCGATCAAAGCATCCCAGGAAACAGTCAAGAAGCTCCCACAGTAATGTCCATCTTAATTACTGCTTTAATTAAGCTTAGGACCTCGAGGGCTCAGTCCTAGTGGAGGGATGCTGTTATGGCCCATGCCACCAATAAAACCACATTAAACCCCACAACCACCCGCACTATTTCTGGGACCCTTCCAACCACTCAAAGCCTAAATAACTGCTTTCCAAATTCTGATGCATTCATCTGAGGTTCCATATTTCCAAACCTCCAAAGATTCCAAAGCCAAGGTTCCGCCCCTTTGATAAACGACATGCAGGATCATTGCATACCTCACTCCCTTGTTTTTCATTCTATATTGCCCCTTATACTCTCTTCCCCCCCTTGTCTTTACTTGGCAAAAGATAGTACAAGACTAGATACATGTATATAAGTCACCCATCGACTGGACTATTTGCCAGTACAAATATTGACTTAATTCTGCGTTGTAGTTTCCGATTCAGTTCTGGTAAACTTTGCAACTTTCCGAAATTAGGGACAGATGATCGAGGAGGGCACAACACAAAAGTTGAAGCCAAGTCCCTGTGACCTCAAACCACTCGTACTGCCCTATACTGTGAACATTCCTAAGACCCCCAGCACTTCCATCTCTCCATCTCCACTCCGATTCTGATCATGAACCCATGACCTTTAGCCCCTCCACCTCCAGAGTATAAACCCCCCTTTGGAAACCACTCGGAACCCTCCAGAAACCCTTCCAGAAGCCTCTAGATAAGCGCTGACATGCAGATTTAACACCTACCATTTAACCTCACACATAGTGATTGGCGCGGGTATTGGAAACCCGCGTGGGTAACGGGTACAGGTAGTGCGGGTAAGGGTCAGGGTCAGGATTTCCAACCCGGCCCAAACCCGTACCCGCAGGCGGGTACACTCATATAACCGAGGTTCAGCGCTAACCTCAGTTATATAAGCGCATTTAGCGCTGAATTTTGATGTCCAAACGATGTAGCCAGCACGGATTCTCACTGGGAATCATGAAAACTTGATTCCGCAACCTGACCATGGCTTCATGCGGGCTCTAGAAACCCAACTCACTGAAAATAGGGCTCTTCTAGCCCCAGGTTGCCAGTTCATACTCCAGGCGTTGCTGGAACTCTGCTGAACATGCAAGGTTTTCCCTGTCGGTGACTTGAGCACCTCGGAGAACCTTGGTCTGAAACCTATAGGTTTCAATCCATGTGCCAATGCTGCCATATTTCCTAATTACCTATCTCAGATCAACTTTATTTGGAATTGCCCACGTTCTTTCAGAAAGATATTTTTTATATTGGTCGGTCTTGTCTTCGACAATTGAAGAGTCTTCATACTTATATTAACTACCCAGACGCGTTACTTTGGGCTTTTCTCACTTAGTTTTAATTTCATAGGTGTGTATATATTTTCAGTATCCACCGGATCGATGGAAATCAGAACATCAGTGTACACGGTGAGCACATGCTCTTTGTATAAGAAATAAATATACTGACAGCCTATTTTTTAGTTACGCGTACGGCGTATACGCCCCATACGTGCCGTATGCGTCGTACGTGTCATACGCGCCGTACGCGTCGTATGCGCCATATGTGCCGTACACGTCATACGCGCTGTACACATTGTACACGCCATATGCGCAGGTTCGTGGGCCACGAGGGGTACCACTTATCCTGTGCGAGAGCAAAGTCGCGCATCACAGCTGCGGGGAGGGATGTAGTAGCTTCAACTCATAATTCAAATACAGGTTATTTGGATGCTCGAGATTGACAAATCGCAGGAGAATGGAAAACGACGAGTGGATCACGTTGCTCTGTACGTTGAAATGGAAGATGTGGTGGGAGTTTTTATTTATACAGTACGTGGTGTTGTTGATGATTTTTGTGCAGTGATGGCTTGTTGAATTGCGCTAGACTTAGAGTGAGAATGTCAAGGATGGTGCGGAGGTTGTGCATGATGGCAGGATGATCGAGGGACGGATGCGAGCACTCGCCAAGGCCACAGCAGACGATATCACAGGCTGTTCCAGGTTTTTTTCATATACGTTCAAAGAAAAAACCTATTGGTTCTAATTTTGCGTGATATTCCTGCGTCCTTTATCCTACTCTTTACCCAGCATCATATTCATGTTACAGTGAAAGGCCACAGCAGACGATATCACAGGCTGTTCCAGGTTTTTTTTTCATATCCATTCAAAGAAAAAACCTATTGGTTCTAATTTCGCATGATGTGGCGAATCATATTGAAACTCAGGACACGATAGCTCTCTTGTTCAAACTAAGGTTTCCTGTCCGATTCCCGCTTGAGTACTGGGAAGGAGAATTCGACCCAGCCACAGCATAATTATGGGAACTGTCTATGTTGATGAGGATCTAATTCCGTATGATATTCCTGCATCATTTATCCTACTCTTTACCCACCATCATATTCATGTTACAGTGAAAGTCATGAAGGAGCCCCCGTCTGGACTCCAGACTGCTTGATTTTTTGTTGATCGCTTCACGAGACACCGCGCAAAAGGAGACAGACAATCAGGTATTGAACTGGCACACAGACAGATAGAGGAACGCACCACTCATCGGCCATGGGCCATACATGTCATTCACAGGAAGCATCCACAAAGAAGGCCACAACCAATCCCTAAGAAGTTAAAGTATCGCATGAGACGATCCGGATCACATAACAATGCGGGAAGCATTCGGAAAAGGAAGAGAGAAACGACATGTTAACGAAGCACATACCTGGTCGGTATCTTGGCACTGATCTCCACCTTTCCGTAGCGGATGCTGTGGCTGTTCCATGTCATAAGGCGTGCACTCATCACGGGGTTTATAACCGTGCCAGAGGTCATGTTGGAGCGCGTGCCGCAGCCAGTTCCTGAAACAGGGATGCATGGAGAAGGTGAGATTGGCACGGTAGTGGAGCACTATATGAAGTATAAAACAAAGACAACATGACATGACAAAAAGTCGTGAATAACAAAAATGAAAACCCACCCTCGAAATTAGTGCTCGTACACCCCGTGGCATTATACGTATAGCCGTTGAACATGCTTGTGTTGCCTCCTGGGATCGAGAGTGAGGTGAGCGTGGGGACGATGTGGAGTGCAGAATTTTGGACGAAGGAATTGTTAGAGCAGGAGGTCATCATTTCGAATTCACCATTGCTGGGTAGGAGAGGTTAGTAGGGAAAGAGATGGTGGTGTAAGCGAGGGGGGCCGGCGAGTGTCACACAAGTCAGAATTTGTAAACTGTATAACCATCAAAACATACCCAAATCCACTGAGATCGTCCTCCCACATCCACGTCGCACCTGGGGCATCTACGCTAAACGTGTCAAAGTTGTCTGGGAAGTGTCATCAGCCTCAAAGGTTGAACATCATCCATGCGTTGTCTGCAGCTCTGTCCTGAACCCACGGGTAAGAACAATACCCATTGTGGGTCACGGGTAACAGCAATACCCGTTAAACCCGCGGGTACCCGTACCCGTACCCACAATAACCCGCTACCCGTTGCTAAGGGTACGGGTATTCTCAGGTACGGGTACGGGTAGGCCCAAAATACCCAGGGGTTACCCGTGCCAATCACTACTCACACACCAGTGACAAGTCATTCTTCACCAGCACGTGGTCTCAGTTCGGTACATTCGGCACATCATCTGGTTTACTCCTCTCATCCCAGCCCCTCTATCCTTTATTATTCTTTCATCCCCCATCCTTTTCCTTACCTGTTTCCCCTTGGGACCACTGCTATTCACTTATTATTCAGTCACAACCCTATTGTATTATATTTGGCCAATTTTCCATTGTTCTATTCTCACCCACTCTCCTATTATTATTTCTTGGCCATATATTTTATTCTATTCTTGGCCATATATTTTATTCTATTCTTGCTTATATTCCTTATTCTATTCTTGATCATTGTGGATAATACCTCCACATGATTCTTCATACCTTATTGTTCTCCATTCTGTCAAGTGCCTATACTGAGCACCCACTAACTCAGCAGTGCTGACTGAATGATCAGTCTAGTTCCATGCACAAGTGACCAATCCATATGTCACTTGGTACATCAGGCTCGGCTTGGCACATTCATCCTCCACATTCCCCATCCCTATTCCTCATCCACTCTTCACCACTCATTATCCATTAATCCCGCCCTGTCTACTCCTCATTTCTCGGCCTGTTCTGCCTCAGGACATTTCACCATTGTTTTATCTTGGGATATTCAGTCACTCTCTGTTATTCTATTTTTGGCCACATTTCTATTATCTTATTTTCATTGTTCTATTCTCACCCACATTCCTTATTCTATTCTGGATCACTGTGGATAATGCTTCCACATGCTCTACATACCTTATTCTACATCTCACTTCTTAACCCATATAAGTAGTGAATGTATGTAGATATTTCTTCACTCTGAATATCAACTTGGTTTACATTCCCTAGTATCTCGTCTGAAGTCCCTCACTTGGGCTGACACTCTTGGCACCCTCCCGGGTCTTTCTTCTGTCTAAATTAGTGGCACACATGGAACAGCAGGGCATAACTGTCAAGTCCATGATACCAAGCCCTGGTTCACTCAGCAATACCAACCGACCAACCCTTACCCATATCATCCCTCACTATCACGTGGTCTTGGCTTGGTACATCTGGTACATTATCTGGACCACTCCTCTCATCCCATCCCCTCTATCCTCTACTATTCTCTCATTCCCCATCCATTCCCTTACCCATTTTCCTTGGGACACTTATCATTCATTTATTATTCAGTCACGGTCCTATTGTTTTATCTTTGGCCATTTTCTATTGTTCTATTCTCATCCACTCCCTCATTATTTTATTCTCAGCCATATTTCATTATTCTATTCTCGCCTACATTCCTTATTCTATTCTTGATCACTGTAGACAATACCTCTACTTGATTCTTCATACCTTATTGTTCTCCATTCCTTATGCCACCCTGTTCCATATCTTGTGTTAAATCCATGTGTCAGGTGCTTAGCTAGATGCTTCTGGAAGGATTTCTGCAAGCTTCTGAATGGTTTCTGAGAGGGGTTCAGTACTCCAGAGGCCGAGGAACTAGAGGTCATAGGTTCACAGACAGAAACGGAAAGGGTAGAAAGACAGAAGTGCTGGGGGATTAGGACTGTTTGCGGTATTAGGTTGTATGACTAGTCATTCGAGTTGTTCGAGGTCGCAGGGACTTGGCTTCAACTTATGTGTTGCACCCTCCTCGATCATCTGTCCCTAATTTCAGAAAGTTGGAAAGTTTACTGGAACTGAATTGGAAACTATGATGCAGAATTAAGTCAATATTCATACTGGTAAATAGTCCAGTCAAGTGGGGGCTTATATGCATGTAACTAATCCTTGTACTATCTTTTGCTGAGTAAAGACAAGGGGGAGAAAGAAAATACAAGGGGCTAATGGAGAGGTGAAAACAAGGGGACAAGGTATGTGATGATCTTATGGTTTTGTTCGCACACGGAACCTTGTTTTCCAGAATTGCAGAAGAGAGTCGGGTTTGGAAGTCACAGGTTTCTGAAAAGGAGCCACAGAAAGATGTTTGGGGAATGGGCTTGTGGATTGCTGTGGTCAGAATCCCCCGGGAATGGCAGTGGCTGGATAATTAGGTTAGTCTGATTCATGGTTCATAACATCTTGCTTCTTAACCTATATAAGTAGCAGATGTATGTAGACAGTTCCTCACTCTGAATATCGACTGGGTTTTCCTACTCTTGTCTCCCCTTCTTTAGTCTAAAGTCCCTTACTTGGACTGACACTCTCAGTACCCTCCCAGGTCTCTCTTTAGTCCAAATTGATGGCACACATGGAAGAGCAGAGTGCAATGCATGAGCATGTTGAAGCCAAGCCACCTTGAACAGTCTGCAGGACTAGACTGACCACCATCTGCAATATCGGCCTTACCAAGACTTAACAGTAATGCATGAGTACGCTGAAGCCTAGCCACCCTGATTGGTCTGCAGGACTTGGCCAACTCCCATCCACACTATTGGCATTATCAAGACTTAACACATTCCTTATGTCACCCTGTTCCGCATCTTGCTTCTTAACCTATATAAGTACCAAATGTATGTAGATAGTTCTTTACTCTGAATATTAACTTGGTTTACATTCTCTAGTCTTCCCTCCTCCCGTCTGAAGTCCCTTACTTGGGCCGACACTCTTGGCACCCTCTTTTTCCCATCTAAATTAGTGGCACTCACAGAAAAGCAGGTTTCAATGTACAAGTACATTGAAGCCTAGCCACCCCAATTGGTCTACAGGACTTGGCTGATTCCTATCCATATTATTGGCATTACTGATACCTAACAGTCTGTTTTGTAGGCATCTGGGCTAGGCCCCTCAGACTCAGTTCAGCATAAGGAGCAGGTCATCCCCTGCATTAAGAATGCAAGTGGCAAGATTCTCAAGTAAAACTTAGTGAGGTTGTAACTTGGTGAGGTTTGGAGTAGGTGTCAAGCTTTGGAAGTGCCAAATGATGTGGGCAGGGAGTGGCCAAGTCCTGCAGGCCAAAAGTAGTGGCTTTGGCTTTAATGTACTTGTGCATTGTGCCCGTCTTTCCATGCATGCCACCAATTTGAAACAGAAGGGATACTCAAGAGTGCTGAAGGTGCCAGCCCAAGTAGAGGACTTTACAGGGGAAAGGAAAGGTAAGAGGCTTAAGCCTAGTTGATACCCAGAATGAGGGAGTATGTATATGCATGTCCTACTTATATAGGTTAAGAAGCAACATGTGGAATAAGGAATGTGGTGTAGGGTGCTAACTTGCATCTCACCCCTGAGAGGCCAACCTCAATATATTGTATTTTTGTATCGATTCTTATGTCATTCAGTGCGCTTTTACATTCTGAAATTTTCGACTATTATTCTGTATTTTTACCCTCAGTATTGAGGGAGCTATTCTCTATTTTTGTTTGTACTCACGTGCGTCTACACACGCACTGCACGACGCGCATGGCTGGCTCCCTGGGAAGGGACTGGCAACTTGGCTCAAACCTTCGATAGGGTCAAGAGCCAGTTGTAGCGTATATGCGGGTGAAACATCACCCACGCATGCTTCCCTCCTCAGTGATTGACCACACTGAGGAGGTGAGTTGTATAGTATTGTCGACAGAGCCTCACGGCTAATTCTCTTTCTTTTTCTTTTGTAAGATAAAATATTTAGGTACAATTTCCAAATAAATAATAGTGATTGACCACACTGAGGAGATAAAATATTTAGATTGTCAAACAACTTCTCTAAACTACTGTACAAGTTGCCATAATCACTATATGTGGGACAATAAGGTATGCAGAGCATGTGTCAAGCTTCAGGTACTGACGAGCTTCGGGACTGCTGAGGTGTCAGACGGGAGTGGCCAAGTCCTACAGGCCGGGAGTAGTGGCTTTGACTTAAACATACTCATGTGTTGTGCCCTACTCTTCCATGTGTGCCACTGATTTGAAACAGACAGGGTACTCGGGAGGATGCCAATGATGCTGGCCCAAGTAGAGGACTTAACAGAGGAGAAGAAGGTAGAAGGGCGTAAGCCTAGTCGATACCCAGAATGAGGAAATATGTACATGCATGCCCTACTTATATAGGTTTAAGGAGTGATATGTGGAATAAGGAATGTGAGACAACAAGGTATACAGAGCATGTGGTTATTGTCCACAATGAGTGAAATTAGAATGAAGGAATGTAAAATGGGGATAGAACAATAAAAGATAGAATAATAGAAATGTGTCCAAGGATAGGACAATAGGGAGTGACCGACTATAAAACAATGGAGCCATGGCCAAGGATAATACAAGGACAGGAAGTCCTAAGGTGAGGTGGATCAAAGGATGAGGAGTAGGCATGGTGGGATTAATGGATGGTAAGTGGTATAGAGGTGAGGACAAGGAGTGTGGGTGGTGGATGTGCCAAGCCAAGACCGGCATACCAAGTGATATGCATGTGGCATGGACACTTGGATGTGGACATAGGATGGCTGCTCAGTTGGCACTGCCAAATTACCAGGTCTCAATACGTGTACTTGACAGCATGTGGGGGTATTGTCCACAATGAGAAAAAATAGAATAGAGGAATGTAAATGGGGATAGAACAATGAAAATAGAATAATAGGAATGTGGCCAAGGATAGGACAATAGGGAGTGCCCAACTATAAAACAATAGGGTTATGGCCAAGGATAAAACAAGGACAGGATGTCCCGAGTTGAGGTGGGTCGAGGAGTAAGGAGCAGACAGGGTGGGATTAATGGATGGTGAATGAGGCAAAGTAGATGAGGGATGGGGATGAGGAATGTAGATGGTGGATGTGCTGAGCCAAGACTGGCATACCAAGTGACTTGCATGTGGCTGGAACACTTGTACGTGGGCACAGCCTAACTGCTCGGTTGGCTCTGCCAAATTACCGGACACTCAGTATATGTACTTGACAGTAGGGCTTGGCTTCAGCTTATGTGCTGTGCTGTCCAGAACTTGTTGAATCTCTAATTTTGGAAGGTCCAAGGTTTTAGAGGTAAGTGAGGTAATTCTTAGTTGATTGTCTGACTACAGAATAACTAATTTACTTTTGTATTATATACTAAATATGTATTTCAAATATTAATCAGGATTAGTAATTGAGAACAAGGAGAACTACAAATTAGGAGGAGATCCCCAGTTCAAAGAACAAGGGGATCAAAACTACAAGGGGCAAGCAAACTTTATGACAAAGCTGCTGAGGGATCTGAGTAGAATCTGAGCAGGATCTTGATGTACAGTGACTCACAAAATTGAGTGCTTTTGGACTATTCATTGAATAGCTTTGAATGTAAAATGTATATAAAAAAAGTGTTGGTGTATCAAAGAATGAATCTGATCAGGGCTCTGAAACCATTAAAATATTATGTAATTACAATCAGGGGTGATGAAGATATGGGCAATTTAAATCAAGGGCCCATTGACTCAGTTTGTGAGAGGGTATTAGAGAAATAGTAACTTTCAATTCTAGTACTTGGTATTGCCCCCCTTAGCCTTAATTACTGCCTCAAGTCTTCTAGGCATACTCTCTATCAAATCCTTACACACCTCTGGTGGTATGTTATTCCATACCTCCTCTACTCTCTCCCAAATTTGCCAAACTCCCTTGGGTGGTATTGGATACTCCTTAAGCCTGTTTTTTTGCATGATCCCAGAGGTATGCAATAGGATTCAGGTCTGGAGAGTGTTCAGGCCAGCCAAGGAGAGTGATATTGTTGTTTTACATCCAGTTCTTGGCCTTCTTTGACTTATGCTTTGGGTCATTTTCCTGTTGAAGAAATTACCTGTTCCTCAGGAATTCCACTTTCCTCCAGGCTGGGCAGCAGGTGTTCCTCAAAAATGGACACAAACTGATTAGCATCCATCTTCCCCTCAATCTTTGCAAGCTGGCCAATACCATTCCATCCCATACACCCCCATACTATAATGTTTCCCTCTCCAAACTTGACTGTCCCCTGCACCTCTCTCTCCATCAATCCCTCCCCCTTCTGTTTCCAGACCCACTGCCTCCCATCTGACCCAAACCTGTTGATTTTGGTATCATCTGACCAAATGACCCTATTCCAGTCCTCTACAGTCCACTCTCTGTGCTTCAAAGCAAAGGCCAACCTCAGCTGTATATGCCTTGCACTGAGGAAGGGCTTTTTCTTCTTTACCACAGCCTTGAATGAATGTTTCCTGAGAACTCTTCTGACTGTTTCTGAGAAGACTGGGTGGGGATAATTGTATTGATATGTTTGGTGACCTGAGTAGCATTGGCAGCTCTGTCAGTAGCAATTTGTAATAAAATATCATGTTGATCCCTAGAGGAAAGCTGGGGGGATGACCTCCAGAGGAGCAGGGCTGGTTAGGATGGAGAGTTCTGAGAGTCCTGGATACTGTGGACTGGCTGAGGCCAAGTCTTGAGACAATAGTGAGAGTGGAATGACTATGAGAGGCCAAGGAGAGGATGTTTTCTTTTTGAGCAGAGGAAGTAGGGTGCATTGGAGTGTACTGAAGTTCTGGACATGTTAGAGGGGATTAAATACCTTAATTTGAGTTCTCATGAAAGATAAGGTTACCATAGTAACCATCCATCAAGGGTTGCATGTTATATAATAGATGGAGCATCAGATTCCAATTGTTCTAATACCATCTTACAAAACTGAGTCAATAGGCCCTTGATTTGAATTGCCCATATCTTCATCACCCCTGATCAGAATTATATAATTTTTAATGGTTGCATAGCCCTGATCAGATTCGTTCTTTGATACACCAACACCTTTTTCATATATGTTTTACATTCAAAGCTATTCAATGAATAGTCCAAAAGCACCAAACATTGACTCAGTTTTGTGAGTCACTGTATAGGTTAAGAAGTGAGATGTGGAATCAGAGTGGCATAAGACATGGAGAACAATAAGGTATGTTGAGCATGTGGAGGTATTGTCCACAATGATCAAGAATAGAATAAAGGATGTAAACAAGAATAGAACCATGAAATGTGGCTGAGAATAAAAGAATAAGAGTGTGGGTGAAAATAGAACAATAGGGCTGTGACCAAAAGTAAGTGAATAGAAAGTGTCCCAAGGGGAAATGTCAGACATCAGGAATGACGACCATGTATGGGCCAAGTGCTATTGCAATAGTGTTGGCTTCATGATGTTGGTGGGAGTTGGCCAAGTCCTAGAGACTGATAGGGGTGGCTTGGCTTCGACATACTCATGTGTTGTGCCCTGCTTTCTGTACATGCCACTAATTTCTGACAGAAGTAGTACCTGTGGGGGTGCTGAGGGTGCTGGCCTGAGCAAGGACTTCAGATGGGAGGAGAGAAGACAAGGAGTCTTATGCCAAGTTGATATCCAGAATGAGGAAGTATGTACATATATGTGCTACTTATATAGGTTAAGAAGTGAGATGTGGAATAAGAATGGAGAACAATAAGGTATGGAGAGCATGTGGAGGTATTGTCCACAATGATCAAGAATAGAATAAAGGAATGTAAACCGAATAGAACAATGAAAATAGGATAATAGAAATGTGGCCAAGAGTAGGATAATAGAAGGTGATTGTGTTATGGCCCATGCCACCAAACAAACCCACATTAAACCCCACAACCACCTGCGCCATTTCTGGGACCTTTCCAATCACTCAAAGCCTGAATAACCGATTCCCGCATGTCCGACATACATTCCGAGGTTCTGTGATTCTGAACCTCCGAAGACTCCAAAGTCAAGGTTCTGTTCCTTTGATAGATGACGTGCAGGATCATCGTGTACCTCACTCCTTGTTCTTCACTTTATATTGCCCCTTGTACTCTCTTCCCCCCCTTGTCTTTACTCGGTAAAAGATAGTACAAGAACTAGATACATGTATATAAACCACCAGTTGACTGGACTATTTGCCAGTATGAATATCGACTTAATTTTGCATCATAGTTTCCGATTAGGTTCCGGTAAACTCTCTAACTCTCCGAAATTAGGGACAGATGATCAAGGAGGGTGCAACACATAAGTTGAAGCCAAGTCCCTGCGACCTCAAACCACTCGTACCACTCTATACCATGAACAGTCCCAAGACCCCCAGCGTTCTCGACTTCCATCCACTCCAATTCCAATTCGATTCTGATCCTTTGCCCCCACCCTTGGAATACGAACTCCCCCTCGGAAACCTTTCAGAACCCTCCGAAAACCCTTCCAGAAGTCTCTAGCTAAAGCACCGACATGTGGATTTAACAGTATATTCGTACTCACACTCCTGATCGTCATTAAGCATGAGACCTATCACACGTTCACAAGCCATGCAGACAATCACTCAGGCATTTGCCCACTGTGCATCCATCCCCTGTGCACTGCCCGTCCCCAGACCAAGTTTTCAGATGCCTCAGACCCCAGCTCATCCCCCAGAGCCTTCCTCTGACACCGGATTTTCAGATACAGATCAACACCTGCATTCGAATTGGACCAACCTGTTCCTCGTGAACCATCCCCCGGCAATTCAACAATCATCGCCATTGGATATGCGGTCCAGTTCAGGACCATCCACAGCAGCACCGTCAGACTTGTCAGCACCCCCCTATGTACCACTACCTTTTGCACCTCCACCCATGGCACCACCACTTGTTGCACCACCTGCCATACCCCTGTTCGCTGCACCACCCCCCGTCGCCCAACCCCATGTTACACCACCTGCCGAAGCACCGCCGCCTCCTGCACACCCGGGAGGGGCCTCCACCTTAGGACCCAATGTTGTGCCTGACCTCACTCAGGCCCTCATTATGCTGGTGTCAAGTCCACATACCGAGACCCATCCACTGGCAGTGCCAACCGAGCAATTATCCTATATCCACGACCAAGTGCCCGCGTCGCCTGCATAACACTTGGTGCGCCGGTCCTGGCTCGGCACATCCACCATCCGCACTCCTTGGTTCTTTTCACCTCGGGACTTCCTGTCCTTGTACTACCCTTGGTTACCAGCCTTGTCTTATAGTCTGGCACCTCCTATTGTCTTATCTTCGGACATATTCTATTATCCTATCTTTTATTGTTCTATCCCCGCTTTGCATTCCTTGTTCTAATTTTGTTCATTGTGGACAATGACCACATGCTCTGCATACCTTATTGTCCCACATTCCTTATTCCACATGTCGCTTCTTAAACCTATATAAGTAGGACATGGATGTACATACTTCCTCATTCTGGGTATCGACTAGGCTTAGGCCCTTCTACCTTCTTCTCTTCTGTTAAGTCCTCGACTTGGGCCGGCATCCTCAGCATCCCCCCGAGTATCTGTCTGTCGCAAATACAGTGGCATGCACGGCAAGTAGGGTGCAACGCACGAGTACATTGAAGCTAATGCCACTACCCTTGGCCTGCAGGACTTGGCCATAGTCTGCCCGACCTTTTGACAACACCCCTCAGCAGTACCGAAGTCCGTCAGTATCCGACACTTGACAGCTGGCAAGTAACTTAGCCAGCCCCAGAAGATCAGCTCCCCACGCCACCAAGGTTTGGGATCCGGATACCTTTGATGGATCCAATTCGAGAAAACTACAAGCCTTTCTAGTGCAATGTAGGCTGAACTTCTGTGACCACCCTGACACCTTCAACACCAAGAGCACCAAGGTAATCTACGTACTGTTGTACCTGACCGGTACCGCCCTGGACTGGTTCGAACCAGCCCTTTCCACCCCTGACGAGCCAGACTGGCTCCATGACTATGAGGAGTTCGTGAACGAACTCAAAACCAACTTCAGCCCCCACAACCCAGAAGGAGAGGCCGAAGCAGACCTTGAGACCCTCCACATGCGCGATAATCAGCGTATCACGAACTATGTAGTCAAATTCAATCGACTAGCCACCCGTGTCCACTGGGGCGACACTGCACTTCGTCACCAGTTCTACGACGGACTCCCCAGCAGAATCAAGGATGAGATCTCTAGAATAGGAAAGCCCCATTCCCTGCTCCAACTCCATCTCCTGTCCCAATCCATCGACGCCCGCTTGTCAGGACCCGGTACTACCGAGGGTACTGTCGGAACCGGCGAAGTCCTGCAGGCCGG
>QLPG01012151.1:1815-12907 GCA_003314385.1 Gomphus sp. MG54 | reverse complement strand
CATGTGGTTGCCTCATACCTTATTGTCTCCATTCCTTATGCCACCCTGTTCCACATCTTGCTTCTTAACTATAAAAGTAGCGGGATGTATGTAGATAGTTCTTCACTCAAAATATCAATTGATTTGCACCCCTTTTGTCCGCTCCCTATTTCTAAAGTCCTTCGCTCGAGCCGACGCCTTTGGTATCCTCCCAAAGGCTCCTCTCACCATCCAAATTAGTGGCACGCACGGAACAGCAGGGCGCAACGCAAGAGCATGTTGAAGCCTAGCCACCCCGTAATGGTTTACAGGACTTAACCAATATCTCAGCATGACCGAATCTTGACAAATAAGGGTGGCATAAGACATGGAAAAAAGAATAAGGTATGAAGACCATGTGGAGGTATAGTCCACAGCGATTAGAATAGAATAATGAGAGAGTAAGACAATGAAATATAAGCGGTGAGATTGTGGGAAAGAAATAGAACAATAAGGAATGGCCAAGAATAAAACAATAGGGCCACGAGTGAGTGGCAGGGAATAGTGAACGTCCCATGGGTAAGCAAGTGAGGGGGAAAGAAAAAGAGTGTAGGGATGATAAAGAATAGGGGTTGGGGAAAAGGATAATGAACCAGGTGATGAACTGGGTGTACCGAACCGAAACCACACGCCATGGAATGATATGAGTAAGGATCAGTCGGTTGGTACTGCCGAGTAAGTTAAAGCACGATGTGTGGTTGTGACACTTATATAGGTTAAGAAGCTGTGTGTAGAATCAGGGTGGCATAAGGAATGGAGAACAATAAGGTATGAAGAACATGTAGAGGTATTGTCCACAATGATCCAGAATAGAATAAGGAATGTAAACAATAATAGAATAATGAAATATGGCTGAGGATAAAATAATAGGAGTGTGGATAAAAATAGAACAATAGAAGGTGGCCGAACATAAAACAATAGGGCTGTGACCGAATAATAAGTGAATAGCAAATGTCCCAAACGGAAACAGGTAAGGAAAAGGATGGGGAATGAAAGATTGACAAAGAATAGAGGGGATGGGATGAGGAGAGTGAACCAAATGATAAGCCGAATGTACCAAGCTGAGACCATGTACTAGTGAGGAATGACTTGTCAATGGTATGTGGGATTAAACGGTAAGGGTCATTTGGTTGGTACTACTGAGTGAACTGGAGCTCAGCATCATGTACTTGACAGATCACATGGCATCAGCCCTTAACAGAACTGAGAAATCGATAAAACAAATGAAACTATCCTAATATGGCCATGTGGGCTAATCATAGGGGGGAGTTGGAAGTCAATATAATAAGCATCATATAGTCCTACAGAGATATAAAGATAAGATACTATTGAAATCAAACCCATATGGTGAATGTTGGGAATCATCACCTACATTATCATCTCTATCTATTTTACTTTCAATTCTATTCCCCAGATGTATTCCAATTGACAAAATACCAGTTCAACACCCAAGTCAACTGAGTCCATAGGCAATGAGTTGAGCCAAGCTGAGTTAAACACATGAGTTATATGTATTCTGAGTCCATACATGAGACAACACAATAACAAGCCATTCTACAACCCATTTACATGCCTTCCATTTCTCTCCTACATCCAGCTAGCTGCCACAGTGACACAACATCTCAATTTGAACATTCACTGAGACACCTGAGTGCAGAATCAAACCTTCAATTCCAACCTGAATCAACACCAACCAAGAGAGAGTGTGTGTATCAATTAAAGTGCTCGAAGTGCCAGGTGCTTATAGTGGACTATAACTATGGTGTATATATATTCCTGTCTCATGCCCTAGGTAGAAAAATAAGAGAAAATTTGACAAGTGAGAAATAAGACCCAGATGAGGAAGGGAGGGGGCAGGGGGTAGTCATCAGCTATGTATGGTATTGCCATGCAGTTCAACTGGAGTGCAAGCCGGGGAGGCACATGGGGCACTAGGTGCCCATGTGGGGGTTGAGTCTGCTGGAATGAAGGCCAGACAGAGGGGGTAGCATGTTATTGCTTTGGTGAAATATTGGTGTAGTCACAAAAGTGTTTGGTGGTTTGAATGTAGTGTAGGGTGTGTGGAATGAGTCTTGGATCTCCTAATAGTCTAGGAATGGAGTGGCTGGCTTTGCTGGCTGCATGTCATAGTAGACTGCATTGTTCTAGGTATTTGCGACAGTGAATGAGGTAGTGAGCTACTGTTTCAGGTTTCCAGCACACATCACAAAGTGCAGAGTTGGCTGCCCTGATCTTTTTTAAGGAATACATTTAGGGTTACATGTCCCAATCTGAGCTGGATGAGGATGCTGGTGGCCCATCATGGAAATGTGCTGAGAGTCTTGTAGAGGTGCTGGTGTGGCAACTTGGGGTCAATTCTGGACATTCTTTCAAACCTGGGTGACTGGACCCAAATGGCCTCCCATCTGGATAGTATTGTGGTCTTGCAGGAAGCCTTGAGTGCTGAGATACTGGCAGGGAGTTTGCATTGAAGTGAAAGTGGTAGGTCCTCCATACTCAAGCAGACTCCTGTTGCCGCCTCCTTGGCAAGTGTGTCTGCCTCTTCATTTCCTGCTATGCCCTTGTGCCCTGGGACCCATTCTAGATGCACCTTCAGGGATCTGTGTGACTTTCTCAGGTGCCAGATTTTGTCATGCACATCGTCCAATAGGGATTGGCCAGAGTGGCTGTGCATGTCCCGTAGAGATGTGATTACCACCTGATTATCAAGGGCAATTAGTATAGATCTTATCCTGTGCTGCTTCTTTGCCAGTTCCAATGCTAATATTACCCCCACCAGCTCACCCACAAATACTGTGTGTCTTAAGTCTTTGCTCAGACATAACTGTAGCAATCTGCCAGATGCTGGGATAACTGCGGCAGCTCTAACACTCTTGCTATGGCCAGAATCATCTGTGAAGATTTTTAGATCATCCATCCTCGATCTGATGATTCTGATGGCTTCATCTGCATCTTCGGATATGTGCGCTGTGAATTGTGGTTGCCAGCTGGGGTGTTGGCAGGCAGGCCTGATGGTTTCCATGGTGATGGGACTGATATTAAAGTGGTAGAGGAGGTCATGGATGGTGAAAGGGTGACAGCGGGGATGATGTTGGAAACTCCTGCATACAGGGTTGTGCAGGGAATGGGCTCAGGGAGTGTGGCAAAACAAAGGGTGTCCTTATAGCATGTGTTGCTAAACCTGAGCTGAATTGGTGGTATGTCAGAGTGCAACTCGAGGACATCTGTAGCAGTACAGCAGAAGGCTCCTGTCATCAGCTTGCATCCAAGTCTTTGTACCTTTTCCAACTGCCTGGTGTGACCTACTGAGCCTGACTTGCAACTGGTCTCTGGGTGAGTCCTAATGGGGGTATACCATATCAGGAGGGTATATTCAACTTTGGGGAGAACCATGGATATGAAGAGACAGTGGACATATGATTCTGGTGGGCTGAATGAGGGTCTGGTAAGTCAATTCACCATCAGCAGTAATTTAATGCTTTTGTCAACCGCCTTTTGGGCATGGTGATGCCAGCATAGTTCCTGGTCAATGTCCACCCCAAGGAGCCTGGCGTATGGGATGCAGGGGATGGTTTGGCCTGTGTGATGCCTGGTGAAGTCATGATGGGTGATGCCTTTCCAATATGTGAGCCTAAGGCATTGAAACTTTGAGATCTTGGCCTTTGAATTGTGTGAAGCAGACCAGTGTTCCTGCTTATCTAGCATGTCATTAAGCAGTTTGTCATATTCTTCGAAAGAGTCGGCCATGGCAATAAAGAAATTGTCATCGATGTAGGCACCTCCATCTTCATTGTGGCCATTGGGGATGGATATCAGGCTGTAGTTGTAGATTAGATATAGTATCATTGATCCTGGCTCTCCTTGTCCAATACCATTGTCAATACTAATAATGTCAGATGTAAAATCATCAAAACTCAGTGTTGTATAGTGGTCCTTCAGCATTGCTGCAAAAAAGTTTACTAATTCTGTTAGATATCCGATCCTTCTCATGTTCTTGATTAGATGGTCCATAACGGCATTTGGAAAAGCATTAGCTATGTCAAGGAAGATGATTGTAGCTACCTTGTTTCTCCTCCAGGTTTATTTCACTCTGTGCATCAGGTATAACAGCGAGTCAGTTGTTGTCTTACCTGGAAGGCCGCCAAAGTGTCGCAAGGGTAGGAGAGAGTGGCAGATACTGAGGTAAACTAGTCATAACACCTGACACAATCTTTCCCATTATATTATACAGAGCAATGGGGTGGTATGCCTTGGCGATCGTGTAGTTGGGCTTGCCTGGCTTTTGGAGCACAATGGTCTTCCACTTTCTCCATTCTTTGGGGAAGTAGTTGAGGTAGATAATCGCTATAAGGCACCTGTGCAGAAGTGGGACTAATAGGGGTGCTGCTTTTTTCAGGACTATGTTAGGAATACCATCAGTGCCTGGTGCTTTGTAAGGACTGGTGTTGTCAATGCGGCACTGGATTTGATGAGGAGCTGGCATTGTAAACCTGAGAGGAGGAGGAAGGGGGTCATGGTCAGTAACTTCGGGGGGTAACTCTGTAGGCTTAGGTGGAAAGAAAAGCTCAGCAAATAAGTCTGCCTTCTCCTGATCTGAATTGACCTCTGCTGTAACATTCCCATTAGCATCCTTAATGCAGAGTGCTGGGATCCTTGTGCATCCACCATCTGGGAGGGGTTTTTTTGAGTATTTGCCGGCCAACCAAATGTCTTTCTCAGTAATGTTCTCCAGCCAGTTCTTCCAGTGGCTTGCTTTTGCATTCCATAGAGCTGCAGTGTAAATATTTCACACCCTGTTGCAAAGGTCCAGACAAGCCTGCCAGGAGACCATTCCACATGCCTGAAACTCAGTGCAACTGGCTTTGGCATAGTTGTGGCATAGTGTGGTAAGTTCCCTGGTCCACCAGCTTTGGGGATGGGGAGAAAGCCTTGACTTTGGTACCTTGGCCTGTATTGTACACTGGATAGCTCTAGTTAACTGGCTGACAAACTGGTCAAGCTCTATTGTGGATTGGGGGACCCTTAGCGAACTTGGCAATTCCAATCTGATATTTAGCCTCAGCTCCTCTGTAAAGTCAACCCAGTCTACTTTCTTGAAATCATATCTTTGCATGACATGGCTTCTTAGTGGTTGCACATTAAGCGTTGTGTGTATTGGGAGGTGATCTGCTCCTGGAATCTGGTCCTCATGACATGCATAGCACTTGAGGATGTGAGAGGATATATTAGAGCTACAGAAGGTGAGATCGAGAGTTGACCATGTGAGGTGGCCATCGGATTGGAAAGTTAGAGTGCCTGTTGGTAGACATAACTCAAGATCTTGTTGTGCAATAACCTCAACGAGGGCCTCTGTGTCATTCCTCTTGCATCGTATGTGATGGCTCAAGCCTGACCACATTGCATGGTGCTTGTTGAAGTCCCCAGCACAGATGAGAGAACTGTTACATGTGTAGGGTGTGAGATAAACCACTCCTGTAGATGAATAATAGCTTTGTCAGTGTTTGGTAGGTTGTAGATATTGTAAATATCAATAGTTGCGCTCAGAGTTGATATGGATAGAGCAGTAATTAGAGAGGATGGGATCCGGATCTGTTGAGAGTAGCTAGATATTAGCCATGTAGATAATAGGATTATAGAGCAGGGAGGAGCAGAATCATCCAAGTGTTGAATTGGGTATATTGGAAACCAGCAGGCAGATGCTATGGTAAGGCATGAATGAGGGTAAATATATGGTTCCTGAATGAGGATAATATCAAACTCAGCGGGATCAGTGATGTTAATGAGGGTAAGTGTAATGTTCTTTGAGTGTTTGCAGTTTTGCTGTTTGATACACAATACATCTTGTAGGTTGTGTTCAGGCATTGGTAGGGGGGGATAGGGAGGATGTCGGTTGAATGATATTTAGATCAGGAGGAGGGGAAGAAGAAGTGCAAAGGATAGTTTGCTTCTTATGGCCTTGACCTGCATTGGAGAAAATAGAGGGGGTGTTACGGTTAGGTAAAGCCGAGAAGTTGGTCAAGTTCTGCAGACCATTTGGGGTAGCTAGGCTTCAACGTGCTCGTGCGTTGTGCCCTGCTATTCTGTGCGTGCCACTGTTTTGGACAGAAGAGAGACCCAGGGAGGTACCACGAACATCGGCCCAAGTGGAGGACTTGGAGAGAAGAAGGGCAGGCAGGGGATGCAAACCAAGTTGATATTCAGAGTGAGGAATTATCTACATACATTGGCTACTTATATAGGTTAAGAAGCAAGATGTGGAACAGGGTGGTGTAAGGAATGGAGAACAATAAGGTTGTCAGGAGTCGGATACTGACGGACTTCGGTACTGCTGAAGGGTGTTGTCGAAAGGTCGGGCAGACTATGGCCAAGTCCTGCGGGCCAAGAGTAGTGGCGTTGGCTTCAACGTACTCATGTGTTGCACCCTACTTGCCGTGCGTGCCACTGTATTTGCAACAGACAGATACTCAGGGGGATGCTGAAGATGCCGGCCTGAGTTGAGGACTTAACAGAAGAGAAGAAGGTAGAAGGGCCTAAGCCTAGTCGATACCCAGAATGAGGAAGTATGTACATCCATGTCCTACTTATATAGTTTAAGAAGCGACATGTGGAATAAGGAATGTGGAACAACAAGATATGCAGAACATGTGGTCGTTGTCCACAATGAACAAAATTAGAACAAGGAATGCAAAGCGGGGATAGAGCAATAAAGGACACGATAATAGAATCGTGACTTGAAATGGGACAATAGGGAGTGGCTGAATATAAAACAATGGGGTCATGTCCGAGGATAATACAAGGACAAGAAGTCCCAAGGTGAGACAGACCAAGGGATGTGGGTGGTGGATGCACCGAGCTGAGACCGGTGTACCAAGTGTTATGCACGCTGCGTGGACACTTGTACATGGGCATAGGATGAATGTTCGGCCGGCACTGGCGAGTAATCGGGACCTCGGTACATGGACTTGACAAAGGTATGAAGAGTCATGTGGAGGTATTGTCCACAATGATCAAGAATAGAATAAGAAATGTAAGCGAGGATAGAATGATAAGGGTGGCTGAGAATAAGATAATGAGAGAGTGGATGAGAATAAAACAATGGAAAACAGCCGAAGATAGAATAATAGGGCCACGACTGAAATAACAAAGGAATGGTAGATATTCCAAGGGAGAACAGGTAAAGGAGTGGACAGGGAAAGGGAAAATAGTAAGGGGTAGAGGGGATAAGGTGAGGGGAGTGGTGTTTTGGAACCCAAGAAGCTGTGACAAAACTTTGGTGTGAACCAAGGCAAGTCAAGTTCTCCGACAAGATGCAGGAGGACAACAAAATACACTTGCACTGGCTATTTTTACGGAGAACCCAATTAAGAGATTATACTCCGGAGATTCACGTAATCCGTTATCACAAGAGTATTGCAATAAAGATTTAATGAGATCTCACGTAGCTGTGCAAAATGTCTTTATTGATTCTGATCTGGGTCATTTGTCCAAAGAGAATATTTAAGGGGGGTCTTGTCAGGCATCTCGTTCGTTACGTATAGAATTAATAGTTTAAGGATGTTAAACTATTAGTTCTAGACTGGTTTAGATTTATTTCCACTTTTCTAATTTTTATCTGATTTAGTTCTTAAGGGGGTAGCCTGCCACTTCAGTAGCAAGGTTAAGGTTTACTCTTCGGAATAAACCTAGTCAACAAGTCTTCGAACTCGTTGTAGAGTGTGGCTTCCGGTCTTCAGACCAGTTACCTAGGCAGACTTCAGTCCACTTATAAGAGTGCTGCTGGCACTTATTTAATCCTGTGGATTAAGATAGGTGAAAATGATTGTTATTTTACGCTACAAAACTAGCTTCTTTTATACTAATTCTAAGCTAATTATGTAATTTCCTGATAAGGCAATTCCTTCATGAAGCTTGTGGAGGTGTTCAGAAGGTATCGGGATCCCTTGGAAGGCTGTGGAGTCATTGTGTCACCATTGTAACTACTTTTACAATAAAAGAAATATAATATTCCCACGACTGGTACTTTTGTGACTGGTCATGTCACGAAATATTAATATTATGTAAGTCATGCTTCTGGACTGACCATTTATGTAATTAGTATTATATAAGTCAAGGAATTTGTTGTACATTGAGGACTGAGAACTTGAGCCAGGAGTTTGGAGCCACTTTCGTAGATTTAGGTAATTGGCTCCATAGTTGTTGTACATTGTGGGTCCACACATTGATAGGCAAAAATATAGATGTTTTTATGATTATCCGTAGGCTCAATCTCCTTGATAATTAAGAGTTAATTACTGGAGGTAATTCACTCTTAATTGGCCAGCCAAAAACATTATAATATTTTTTTGTTGCCAAGATATGGCTGATTTTAAGTGGAAATTTTCTTGAGGAGAGGTTTGGATTCTGCAGGCTGATTTGGCTCGAAAAAATGATTAAAAATAATAGGGAGCATCCCCTATCCCCTAACAAGTGGTCTGGATTATGGACTGGATGTACCAAACCGAGGACGCATGGTGGTGAGGATTGATGTGGGTCAGGGTCAGTCGGTTGGTATTACTGAGTGAACTGGAGTTTGGTATCATGGACTTGACAGGGGGTGCACAACTCATATCAGCCGGTTCTGTATTCCTCTCTATTAGCTTGTACGGCACATGCAGACTTAGCGTTAGGACAGCTGTGAATCCAGCTGGCATGTTCTCCATTGTAGTTAGCACATTTTGGTTTCTCAGTAGTGCATCATTGGTTTGGAGGGCAGGGGTTATTATGTGTGAAAGAGTGCTCTGTAGAAGAGTGTGGTCCTGTGCATTGTCCACAACACACCTCCCCAGTGCACTCCATCGCCCGATGCCCCTAGTCCTGGCATCAGAAACACTGTGGAGGCTGAGGGACAAAAATACTTACATTACATAAAACACCATCAATTGCAAGGCCTTGTTCAATAGCAAGGTTTGCTGTTGCCCTGGTCTTAAAATTGATCATTAGTGGCCCATGCTTACTTTTGTTACGAGCATCTTCACCATTGAGCCAGGAGATATTTGTGATAGTGTAATAAGATACTGTCAGGCTTCAGGTACTGAAAAACTTTGGAACTGCTGAAATGGGTTGGGCGGACAAAGGCCAAGTCCTGCAGGCCAAGAGTAGTGGCATTGGCTTTAACATACTCGTGTGTTGCGCCCTACTTGCCGTGCATGCCACCGATTTGCCACAGACAGATACTCAGGAGGATGCTGATGATGCCGGCCCGAGTCGAGGACTTAACAGAGGGGAAGAAGGTAGAAGGGCCTAAGCCTAGTCGATACCCAGAATGAGGAAGTATGTACATGCATGTCCTATTTATATAGGTTAAGAAGCGATATATGGAATAAGGAACGTGTGTCAAGCGTCAGATACTGACGGACTTTGGTACTGCCAAGGGGTGTTGGCGAGAAGGTCGGGCGGACTATGGCCAAGTCCTGCAGGCCAAGAGTAGTGGCATTGGCTTCAATGTGCTCGTGCGTTGCGCCCTACTTGCCGTGCATGCCACTGTATTTGCCACAGACAGATGCTTGAGGGAATGCTGATGATGCCGGCTCAAGTCGAGGACTTAACAGAAGAGAAGAAGGTAGAAGGGCCTAAGCCTAGTCGATACCCAGAATGAGGAAGTATGTACATCCATGTCCTACTTTTATAGGTTAAGAAGCAACATGTGGAATAAGGAATGTGGGACAACAAGGTATGCAGAGCATGTGGTCATTGTCCACAACGAACAAAATTAGAACAAGGAATGCAAAGCGGGGATAGAACAATAAAAGACAGGATAATAGAATCGTGACTCAAGATGGGACAATAGAGAGTGGCCGAGTATAAACAATGGGGTCGTGTCCGAGGATAATACAAGGACAGGAAGTCCCGAGGTGAAACAGACCGAGGGGTGTGGATGGCGGATGTGCCAAGCCGGGACCAGCGCACCAAGTGTTATGCATGCGACGCGGGCACTTGGTTGTGGATATAGGATGATTGCTCGGCTGGCACTGCCGGCAGATGGGTCTCGGTACGTGGACTTGACAATGTGAGACAACAAGGTATGCAGAGCATGTGGTTATTGTCCACAATGAGTAAAATTAGAATGAAGGAATGTAAAACAGGGATAGAACAATAAAGGATAGAATAATAGAAATGTGGCCAAGGATAGGACAATAGGAAGTGCCCGACTATAAAACAAGGGCTGTGACCGAGGATAGAACAAGGACAGAAAGTCCCAAGGTGAGATGGACCGAGGGGTGAGGAGTAGGCATGTGGGTGGTGGATGTGCTGAGACGAGACCGGCATACCAAGTGATATGCATATGGTGTGGACACTTGGACGTGGACATAGAATGGCTGCTTGGTCGGCACTACCGAATAAACGGGTCTCAGTATGTGTACTTGACAGATACAATGGTATCACTATTGCTGGCTTTGATCTCCCATATGGCCTCAGCCCGGGTCTTCTACATCATCTAAAATAGAGGTAGGAGCATTGTGAGCTACTATAGCATAAGATCGCTGTGGGACTGTAGCATCAGGGTCAATCAGCCTGGCCCATTCCTCTGCATAGATACACGCGTGATCTGCTTCTGCTATAGATTTGAATGTGAGAGTGAGATTACCAGCTGCAGATTTAGAAATGCCACGAAGTGGGGAGGGCATGGGGATACCCCCATGGCATGGATCAGCAAATTACTCCCCTATTTTGTCATTGCACCATAGCATTAATGTCGCAGGGGCAAATCCTTGGTGTCTTGTGTTCTTGTTTGAGTTTTTAAGTGAGAGGATAATTTGTTTTTCCCAAAGTTCAGCTGAGGTAGTGGGCTTAGTTGGCATCCTAGTGTTGGATGTAGGGCTGTTTTTAGTTATGTCAGCATAGTAGGAGGGGTGGGATGTCGTGGAATCTGCAGAAGGCCAAGTTGAGATCACCTGTTTAATCTCCTTAACTGCCATTTGGAAGTCGGAGTGTGATACCAGGTGATGATCCCCATAGAGATGCGTGGCTGTTAAGTCCGCGTGTCAGGCGCTTAGCTAGCACTTCCGAGGGGGTTTTCCGAGCTAGTGCGAAGGTC
>QLPG01012130.1:0-12503 GCA_003314385.1 Gomphus sp. MG54 | reverse complement strand
TGAAAAACCCGGGAAAGTAGGGAGGTTGAACAAGGCGTTATATGGCCTGCCAGAAGCAGCACGAGTATGGAGAGAAGACCTAGAGGAAAAGTTGAGAACAATGGGACTTACCCCACTCTCCAGCGATACTGGTGTATTCATGAAGAAAACCGAAAGGGGGTTGATTGCAATTGACACACATGTGGATGACGCTACAGGGATATGCTCGAGCGAGGGGGAGGAACGAGAATTGAAGGCCGGTATTCAGAAATTCTACAAAATCAAGGAGAAAGATACCAATAAGCCATTCAAAGTACTAGGATTGCTTATAACAAGAGACACAAACCTAGGGATCCTCAAGCTTTCACAATCCGAGTACATCGACTCCTTGTTGCAGAGATTTAACATGGTCGAGTGTAATCCGGTCGTCACACCAGTGGACAAGGGCACCCATCTACACGTCAGCGAAGATATCCCGTTCGAAAACATTAGAGAATATCAAGCACTTACCGGCTCCTTAACATATGCCGCCATGTCCACTCGACCCGACATTGCGTATATTATGCAGTTCCTCTCACAGTCGAACAAAGGCCCTACGCGAAGCGACTGGAACGCGGCAAAGAGGGTATTGCGATACCTTAAAGGGACAAAGGAGTTAGGGATTGTCTACAAACGCGTGCCCGAGTCAGAGATGGATGGCGACGACCAGGCGAGTCCATGGGGATATTGCGACGCTAACTACGCAGAAGACGCACGTGACCGCAAGTCAACGAGCGGATACTGCTTCATGCTCGCAAACGGACCCATCGCATGGAAGTCTAAGAAACAAGCATCGGTGGCCCTTTCAACCACCGAAGCAGAATACTACGCCTTAGGAATGGCTTGCCAAGAAGCCGTATGGGTGAAACAACTCTGTCAAGAGCTTTATATCAACGTTGGGAAACCTACACAAATCTATTCAGACAACACAGGTGCAGTGGCACTTTCAGATAATCCCGTTTATCACAGCAGGTCAAAACACATTGACATACGCTGGCACTATATTCGAGAACTCATACAACGGAAGACTATTCGCACTTCTCATATCCCTGGGACAGAAAATGGTGCCGATTTCCTTACCAAGGCAGTGAGCCGCTTCGAACATGAACGATGCCTCAAACTGCTTGGCATGGAATAGATGGTGCAGACTGAGGGGGAGTGTTAAGATTATACACAGTCAGCACCTATCTACTCCACTTTGGTCTGAAACCCTTTTTATTATTCATTGTTGGTTGACAATCTTTTTACCATTTCTCTTTCCCTATATTCCTATTTTCCTTTGTGCTACCTTGTGGTTTCCAGGGGCAATCCATGTGTTCTGCATTTCACTGAGGTGTGGAGCCTAATTCTTCCGAACATATATAGCTACAGTTTTCTCCGCGTATCACTTCAGTGTTTCCTTGAAGAACACTGAAGTGAGTAACTCTAGTTATCTACCCATTCCTTTCACAAACTCATCACCTAATAGTCCTATACTATCTAGGTAGTTATTCATCAATAGAATTGAGTGTTTCCTTGAAGAACACTGAATCCTATACTATCTAGTCTTAACAAGGATCGGGCATGTCATCGAGGAAGGGTGTGAAACGTGTAGGGCAGGTATTGCAGTTGGAAATAGCGGTGGGTGTGGCTTTGCAGTTCGACTGGAGTGATAGCCAGGGAGGCGCATGGGGTACTACTGCATACCCATAGTTGGGGAGTGAGGTCTGGCTGGATGCGAGAGCCAGAGGGGGGGTTGTTTGCAGTTACTGCTGTGGTGCTAAATCCGAGTATTCCTTAAAGCACCTGCTGGCCTGTATAAACTGTAGGGTGTGTGGTATTATTTTCAGGTCGCTAAGTAGTCTAGGGATAGACTGTGATGCTTTGCCTGCTTTTGTTAATAGAGTGTGTCGTTGGCTTTTGTATTTGATGCAGTGGATCAGGTAGAGGGACACTGTTTCAGGTCAGTGGCAGGTGTTACAGAGTGTGTTATCTGTTGCCTTGATTTTCTTGAGAAATGCATTGAGCGCGACGTGTCCTGTTCTGAGCTAGACAATGATGCTGGTGGCATGGTGGGGGAGCTGACTCAGTGTCTTGTATAGGCACTGGTGTGGTAATTCAGCATCGATCCTTGAAATTTTTTCGAATCTGGGTGATTTTGACCAGATTGATCGCCATCTGGGGAGTATTGTAGTTTTCCGATGAGCCTTGATATCAGATATGCTGGCAGGCAGCTTGTGTTGCAGGAGTCTTGGAAGCATGGCCGGTAATGAGCAGGCTCCTTCAGCTGCCTCCTTTGCTAAAGTGTCAGCCCTCTTGTTGCCTGGTATGCCTTCATGGCCAGGGATCCATTCTAGGTGTATATAGAGGGTATGCCATCTTTTCTTCAAGAGGTGAATGGTCTTGTGGATTTCATCCAAGAGGTACTGTGCTGGCTGTGCCCAGTTTTTGCAGAGGGCTGTGATCGCAGATTGGTTGTCTAGGGCAATTAGTACTGTTTTTGCCTCATTGTGTTGACCAACAAGCTCCAATGCTAGCAGTATACCAACCAGTTCATCTTCAAAGACTGTGTGTCTTGTTTTCTTTCCTAGGCGATGCTTTAGGTGTTTATCAGATTCAGGGATGATGGCAGCAGCCCCTATGTTGTCCTTGTATCCAGAGCCATCTGAAAATATTTGAAGGTCGTCCATCCTAATACAGATAGTGGCTTTTGCATCATCTTTGTTTTCTGCGATGTGTGACATAAATTCAGGTTGCCAGCCAGGGTGGTGATGTGCAGGATTGATGGTTTCGATGGTGTTAGGGCGAATGTTGTAATGGTGGAGCAGATTGTGTATGGTAGAGGGGTGTCAGCGTGGGCAGCACTTTGTGCTTTTGTGGATTGGGCTATATAGCGGGTGTGTCTCTGGGAGTGTGGCAAGGCAGAGAATTTCCCTGTGACATCTGTTGTCCAATCGTATTTGGATAGGCGGTATATTGGCATGAAGCTCAAGAACGTCCGTCGCAGTACATCTGAAGGAACCCGTCATTAGTTTGCATCCTAGTCTCTGAATCTTGTCTAGCTTCTTTGTGTGCCCTATAGATCCAGTATTCCGGCCAGTCCTCGCATTGGCTAAAATAGGAGTATATCACACTGGTAGGGCGTATTCAACCTTAGGCAGAACCATGGATATAAAAAGCCGTTGAACATGGTGTTCAGGAAGGCCAAAGGAAGGACGTGTCAGCCTACTGATTGCTGGAAGTAATTTCTGACCGTTGTCTATTGCATGCTCTACATGCTGATGCCATCTCAGTTCCTGGTCAATTTGCACCCCTAATAGTCTCGCTTCTGGGACACATTGAATTATATGGCCCGAGTGTCGATGAATAAAGTCCTGTCTTATAACGTTCTTGCATCGTGTAAGTTGTAGACATTGAAACTTAGATATCTCGGCTTTGGAGTTATGTGAGGCTGACCAGGATACTTGTTTTTCAAGCATGTCGTTGAGTAATTTGTCGCATTCCTCAAACGTGTCTGCCATTGTAACAAAGAAGTTGTCATCCACGTATGCGCCGCCGCCCTCATTTCGTCCCTTTGGAATTGACACCAGACCATAGCTATAGATAAGATACAGTATCATAGAGCTAGTTTCACCTTGCTCAATGCCGTTATTGATATTTATAGGCTCAGAGACAAAATCATCAAAACTCAGCGTAGTGTGTCTATCCTCAAGCATGGACTTGAAGAAGTTCACTATCTCCGTTGGGTATCCTAATCTGATCATGTTCTTGATAAGGCGGTCGGTAACAGCATTTGGGAAAGCATTAGCAATTTCAAGAAATATAATAGTAACCACCTTGTTACGTCACCATGCACCCTTAACTTTGTGCGTAAGGTATAGGGGAGAGTCGGTTGTTGTCCTTTCAGGGAGGCTGCCAAAGTGATTTGGAGGTAGGAGAGAGTGTCGGAGGGTGAGGTAGACTGTAATATCTGTCATGACTCCAGATAGGACCTTGCCTATGGTATTGTAAAGGGCGATGGGGCAGTAGGCCTTTGCAGCGGTATAGTCTGGGCATCCTTGCTTCCAAATGACTACAGTATTCCACACTCTCCATGCCTTTGGAAAGTAGTTAAGGCGTATAATAGTGGTGAGACAAGTGTGCAGAAGTGGGGTGAGAATGTGTGACATTTTCTTGAGGACTATATTTGGGATGCCGTCCGATCCAGGTGCCTTGTGAGGACTGGTTTTGTTAATTCATCGCTGTATTTGATGTGGGGCCAGTAGACTGAAGCGAAGTGGAGTAGGTGGGGGATCAGAGTTGTTATCGGTGGGTTGGAGGTCAGCAGGCTTTGGTGGGAAGAATAGGTTTTTGAAAATCGTCGCTTTGTCTTCATCCATTCTATATTTGAATAGGGTATTGCCTTCGGTATCCTTCTTGAAGAGTGTAGGGACTCGATGGTGGCCAGTGTCTGATAGTGGGTTTTTTGTGAGCTTGCCTGCTGACCAGACATCACGTTCTGTGGCATTTTCTAACCATCCTTTCCAGTGTCGTTCCTTTGCGGTCCGCATAGCTTTGATGTATACATTGCGAGCTTTGTTGCGCTGGGTTCTCATAATAGGGCCATGCATTGTATCCCTTGCTGTAAACTTGGTACAGCTGGCTTGGGCAAATTTGTAATGTAGCACAGTGAGCTCCGGCATCCACCAACGCTTCATGTAGGGGGTTATTTTTGATTGTGAAACCTTGTCTTGGATTGTGGCCTGAATGGCTGTTGTCAGATGGGCTACATATCGGTCAAGGTCTGGTGGGGAGGTTGGAGCTATGGCTGGGTCTATCAGTTTTGCGTCAAGATTAGTTACCAGTCCTTTTGCAAATTCATCCCAGTCAATATTTCTGAAATTGCGTCCTGGTGTAATGTGGTTTCATGCTGGTTGAATGTCGATTGTAGTGTGTATGGGGAGGTGGTCGGCACTTGGGATGCGAGCATTGTGATTGGTGTTACAGGCTAGGATACGATGGGTGATTTCAGTAGAGCAGAAGAGGAGGTCAATGGTAGACCAAGTGTGGTGACTGTCGGATTGGTAAGTTGGGGTTCCCTGTGGTAGGCAGAGCTCCATGTGTCCTTGTGCTAGGATCGTGAGGAGATCCTCTGTGTTGCTTTGCTGGCATCTGTTGGGGTGAGTGCTGCCTGTCCACATGACATTGTGTTTGTTGAAGTTGGCCGCCCAAACCATAGATGTGATCGGACTAGGGGGGTGTTGTAATAACCAGCCCTGGAGGTGGGTGATGGCGGTATTGGTATTAGGGGGGTTGTAGACATTGTAGAAGTCAATGGAGGCATTTTGGGTGGAGATTGTCAGTGCAGTAATCAGGTTAGAGGGAATGCAAATCTGTTGTGAAGAGGAAGAAGTCAGCTGTGTAGATACTAGTATAACTGAAAGAGGGGGGCTCAGGTCATCTGGTTCTTGCACCGGGTAGATAGGGAACCATTTTGGAGAGGCTATAGTGAGCTGGGAGTGTGGGTAAATGTAAGGTTCTTGAATAAGAATAAGGTCGAATTTGGCAGGGTCAGTTATGTTAATCAGGGTAAGAGTGGTGTCCTTCGAGTGCTTGCAGTTTTGTTGAGTGATCTTTAGTGTGTCGCGCCGAATGCTCTCACATATCGAGGGGCGGGATGGGGGGAGAAGTTGCTCCAATGATGTTAACTACTGGTTGAGGGGATGGAGAAGGGCGGGCATTTGGTGTCTTGTTGGAGCTGGGCCCTGCAGTGACAAAGGTGAATGGGGTGTGCGATTCATATCGCCCAGTACGGTATTCCTCCCTTCTGGTTTGGGCATTGAATGCGGATTTTGCATTTGGGCAGCTCCGTATCCAGCTAGCATGGTCACCGGCACAGTTAGCACACTTGGGTCTCTCAATAGAGCAGCATTGGTTCGGCGGACACAGGTTTTCATGCGTGCATGAGTGTTCGGTGGTCAGGTGTGGGCCTGCGCATCATCTGCAGCACTTCTCCCCGTTACACTCCGTCACTCGATGCCCCCAGTCTTGGCATCGGAAGCACTGGGGTGGTCTGGGTATGTATATACTGGTGTTGCAAAGCACACCATCAATGGCTAGACCCTGGTTGATTGCCATGTTTGCTGCCATCTTGTTCTTGAAGCTAATCATGAGCGGGCCATGCTGACTTTTGTTTCGAGAGTCTAGGCTGCTTAGCCACTCAATTTTTTCGATGGAGAAGTCTGAGGCTATAGCATCACCATTGATGGTCTCAATAATTTGAATTGTGTCTTCAGGGTTGTCAGGATCGTGCCAGAAGGAGGTCGGTACATTGTGCGCAACTACTGGGTAGGTGTGTTGTGGGACTATAGCCGTTGGATTGATTAGCTTCGCCCATTCTTGCACTTGTACCTGGGCTCGATTAGCATCATCTGCCATTTTGAACGTGAGTGTAAGGTTTCTGGCCACCAATTTGGAGGTACCGCGGAGTGGGGAAGGCATATCTAGTCCTCCATTTTGGGGATCTGCAAAGAATTTAGTTAGTATATTGTCACATGTTTTTGTAAGTATAGTGGGGGCAACTCCATGGTGTTCTCTGGTCTTGTCTGAGTTCTTCAGCAAGATGAAGATCTGCTTTTCTCGAAGTTCGGCTGAGGTTTTCAGTTTAAGGGTTGCCTGGTTGCTTGCTTCTCTATTTTTGACCATGTTGGCATAGGAAAGGGGGTGGGGCACTGTGTTACTGTAGGTCGGTCATGCAGCGATGGCCTGTTTGATGTCGTTTATTGCCGATTAGAAGTTGTTGTTCAATATGGGGCGGTGGTCACCATAGAGCTGGGAGGCTTCTCGCAGTAATCTAGTAATAGCAGTTAGCTGGGCCATGCCGTCCCTACTGTTATGACCCATGCAGCCAAACAAACCCACATTAAACCCCACAACCACCTGCACCTTTTCTGGGACCCTTCCAATCGACCAAAGCCTGAATAACCGATTTCCGGATGTCCGACATACATTCCGAGGTTCGGCAATTCCAAACCTCCAAAAGACTCTGAAGTCAAGGTTCCGTTACCTTGATAGCCGACGTGCAGGACCATCGCATACCTCACTCCCTTGTTTTCTCTTTATACTGACCCCTTGTACTCCTTTCCTCCTTGTTTTATGACCGGCAAAGAAAGTACAAGGATAGTCGCATGTATATAGTCTTCCAGTCGACTAGACTGTTCGCTAGTACAAATATTGATTTAGTCTCCCACCAGTTTCCGATTCATTTCCGGTAAACTCTGCCTCCTTTCCGAAATTAGGGACAGACGATCGAGGAGGGCACAACATATAAGTTGAAGCCAAGTCCCTTCAACCTCGAACATCTCAGTGACCGGATTGAACCATTCCGCGACCTACCCTAAGTTCCTGGTGCCTCCGCCCCCCGTCCGTAGTCCATCCGATTTCCATCTTCAGTCCTCGGCCCCGTTACCGACCTTCACGCTAACCCGGATAACTCCTTCAGAAGTGCTAGCTAAGCGCAAACACGCAGACTTAACACCTACCTATGTTGTATGTACTCCCTTTCCTGAAGTCCCCGAAGGTTTCGAGGGCATTCACTAGGGCAGAGAGGTCAGTTTTGTTAGTTTCAGTTATACCTCGGGGAGCCAGGATAGCAACAGGGCTTCCTGGGTCAAGGAGCATGGGTGTGGTGGCTCTACATTGTTGGCTGCCAGGTGTCTGCAGACCTTGCAGACTCGGTTGTAGACCAGAGGGTTACAGCACCATTTTGGGATTGTGGTAAGAAGTACGGCAGAGAAGGGAAGGGGGAAGGGTGGTGCGTGAAGAAATTAGAGTGTGAAGGTGTGTTAAGTCCGCGTGTCGGCGCTTAGCTAGCACTTCCGAAGGAGTTATCCGGGTTAGCGTGAAGGTCCATAATGGGGCCAAGGACCGAAGATGGAAATTGGATGGACTACGGACAGGGGGCGGAGGTGCTGGGAACTTAGGGTAGGTCACGGAATGGTTCAATCCGGTCACTGAGATGTTCGAGGTTGAAGGGACTTGGCTTCAACTTATGTGTTGCACCCTCCTCGATCGTCTGTCCCTAATTTCGGAAAGGAGGCGGAGTTTACTGGAAATGAATCGGAAACTGGTGGGAGACTAAATCAATATTCGTACTAGCGAACAGTCTAGTCGACTGAAAGACTATATACATGCGACTATCCTTGTACTTTCTTTGCCGGTCATAAAACAAGGAGGAAGGGAGTACAAGGGGTCAGTATAAAGAGAAAACAAGGGAGTGAGGTACGTGATGGTCCTGCGCGTCGGCTATCAAGGTAACGGAACCTTGACTTTGGAGTCTTCGGAGGTTCGGAATTGCAGAACCTTGGAATGTATGTCGGACATCCGGAAATCGGTTATTCAGGCTTTGGTCGATCGGAAGGGTCCCAGAAAAGGTGCGGGTGGTTGTGGGGTTTAATGTGGGTTTGTTTGGCTGCATGGGTCATAACAGTATCCCTCCACTAGGACCGAGCCCTTGAGGTCCTAAGCTTTTAATTTGGGGTGGTAATTAAGGTGGACATTACTGCGGGGGTTTTCTTGACAGTTTCCTGGGATTTTCTGATCGATAAGCGCTGGTGGTACATCTGCCTATAAAAAGGGGGTGTTTGCAAAATTGGGGAGGTCTTTCCCTCGATGGAAAACACGGATCTGCAAACTTCGGAGAGTCTCGGGGACCTTCTTCGTGTCCTTTTTTTGTTAGGTCATGATTTTATTCCCCTGCATTTGTGTTTTGCACTTGCATCTTTGGTTCTCTTTTGCGCTTTTCTCTTTTGCATGTGCGTTCTCTGGCGCTTAAAATAAGCGCCCATAATGACGCACCATTGCGCACCTTTGGGCCTTGTCTTTAGTATCCATATTGACAAGCCCCAAAGGTTAGTAGTTACTTTGTTATATATATGTCTTTAGCATCCATATTGACAAGCCCCAAAGGCACTTGTTGCTCTGTGTGTCAGTTATCAGTCTTATTAGACCTTCCCTGCCATCATTTTTATGGTTCGGAGGCGTGTGGGGAGTGTCTGTTGTACACCCTTGAGAAGGATTTGGCCCTTCTCCATGCCCATACCATTAGGGTCCGTGATCTTTATGGTGAGTGGTGATGTCGGAATTTCTCTCTCTTCCTGATTTCCATAGTGAGCCATTTTAGAGGTCATCATCGTCCGGGGCTGTTCCTTGTCGGGATTCGGGGCCAGGTGAAGCCTCTGGTGAGTCGGGGGTGGGAGATAATGGTCTGGAGGTACTTGGGCGTATTGCCGTGTATCTATTCTGTTTAGACAAGTACCGGGAGGACCTGCGTCAACTCTTGGACTACTACGAGTGCTATCATCGTCGTATGTCCAACCTGACAGCCGCCAGGCCTGGCATAGAGGAGGAGAGGTTGCAGGGGAGCCTTACCGACGCGTTAACGTCCTTCCTGCATGTGGATTATGGGCTTGATTCCTCTTCCTGGAGGACATGGATCGGCTGCTTATCCATTTAGGTTGCTGATCAGGTGGTTCTGACGGGTATTCAGGTTCAGCGTGGGCCATGGAGGGTTTGGGAGGATCAAACGAATGTGCTGATTAGTCGTTTGTATGGTTGGTGTCGTGAAATTCATGTTTCGGTGATGTCTTCCGGGTGGTGTAGGAGTCCTTGAGTAGTTGGATGTCCTATGGTCGCCTGGTTTCTGTGGCTAGGGTCATGGTAGTCGTAGGGTCGTGGGGATTGTTTCGTTCATTCATTCGGGTTGTCACCTGGACGGAGGTAGTGTCGTTGAGATTCGGAGAATATCCTGCAAGGCCCAAGTCTTGGTTGAAATTGTTGGTTAGTTTGTTCGTATTAATGTTCTAATAAGAAGAGGGTCTAGTTGAGAAAATCGTGGTACCGTTAGTCTAAGGGATGGTACAGAATTCTACGAGGGTCAGGGTTCTTCCTGAGCGGAGTTTTTGGAGGGTCGTATTGAGCACTGAGTGAAGACTGCTGGCTCCATATTGCCAAGGATCAGTTCAGACGTAGGCTAAACAAAGTAGTACTCAATACCCTATCGATCATTGGATCACGGTGGGTGAGCGTGTGGTGTCCGGTAGCTAAAATCTGATGAATATTCAGAGGGTCATGGTCGAAACTTATCGACAGATGGTCACAGGTGTTTGGGAGGGTCGGGTGGTCGGAGTGTTTCCGCCTAGGGGTTCGAAATCTTTTGACAATTGGTCATGGAAGGACATAATTCTGAGAGGCTGGAAGCGTTGTTGGTGTTCAACGTGAACAACTGGTACCGGAGTCGGGGGCCTAATTTCTCTGTTCGAAGGGGTGTTGCCGTCCTTGTGGCATAAGTTTTCCATCTTTCTCTAATCTGGACAAAGGATCTGTGGTAGTCTTGCTGCCACTGGACGGGGTCGCGGGTTGGCCTTCATAGGCCGTTTTATTGCCCATTTTAGGGGCCAAATACGTGGTCATAGGGGTGGTCGAAGTTCCAGTGGAGGGGGGTTTCTGGCAAGTTCCGATCATCGCTCCCAGTAGCAGGCATCGATTGGATTGGGACAGGGGACGTAGTTGAAGCAAGGAATGGGGTTTCCCTATTCTAGAGATCTCGTCCTTGATGCTGCTGGGGAGTCTGTTGTGGAAACTGGCGACAAGGTGCGACGTCACCTCAGTGGATGCGGGTGGCTAGCCGATTGAAATCTGCTACATATTTCATGATCCGCTGGTCGTCGTGCAAGTGGGGGTTCTCGAGGTCTGTTTCAGTTCCTCCTTCTGGGTTGTGGGGGTCGAAGTTGGTTTTGAGTTCATTCACGAACTCCTCATAGTCATGGAGCCAGTCTGGCTCGTCGGGGGCATAATGGGCTGGTTCGGTCAGGTACGATAGTACGTAGGTTACCTTGATGTTCTCGGTGTTGTGGGCATCAGGGCGGTCACGGAAGTTCAGTTTACATTGCACTTGGTGGCACGGGGAGCTGATCTTCTGGGGCTGGCTAAGTTACTTGCCAGCATGACGGGGGTCTGGGTGAGATCGGCACAACGTTGGGTCCTAAGGTGGGGACTCCTCCCGGTTGTATAGGAGGTGGCGGTGCTGCGGTGGGTGGTGCATAGGGGGAGCGTCGACGAGTCTGTTGGCGCCGCTGTGGGTGGTCCTGAGCTGGACCACATCTCCGATGGCGATGATAGTTGAGTCGCCGGGGGGTGGTTCACGGGGAACGGGTTGGTAAAGCTCGAATGCAGGTGTTGGTCTGCATCTGAGAGTTCGGAGTCGGAGGGAGGCTCCGGGGGGTGAGCTGGGGTTTGAGGCATCTGGAAACTTGGTCCGAGGATGGGCAGTCTGCGGGGGATGGATGCGCGGCGGGCAGATGCCTGAGTGATGGTCTGCATGGTTTGTGAACATGTGATGGGTCTCATGCTTAGTGACGATCAGGAGTGTGAGTACGAATATACTGTTAAGTCTGCATGTCGGCGCTTAGCTAGCACTTCCAAAGGAGTTATCCGGGTTAGCGTGAAGGTCCGTAACGGGGCCGAGGACCGAAGACGGAAATCGGATGGACTACGGATGGGGGGCAGAGGTGCCAGGAACTTAGGGTAGGTCACGGAATGGTTCAATCCAGTCACTGAGATGTTCGAGGTCGAAGGGACTTGGCTTCAACTTATGTGTTGCGCCCTCCTCGATCGTCTGTCTCTAATTTCGGAAAGGAGGTGGAGTTTACCGGAAATGAATCAGAAACTGGTGGGAGACTAAATCGATATTCATACTAGCAAACAGTCTAGTCGACTGGAAGACTATATACATGCGACTATCCTTATACTTTCTTTGCTGGTCATAAAACAAGGAGGAAGGGAGTACAAGGGGTCAGTATAAAGAGAAAACAAGGGAGTGAGGTATGCGATGGTCCTGCGCGTCGGCTATCAAGGTAACGGAACCTTGACTTCAGAGTCTTTTGGAGGTTTGGAATTGCGGAACCTTGGAATGTATGTCGGACATCCGGAAATCGGTTATTCGGGCTTTGGTCGATCGGAAGGGTCCCAGAAAAGGTACAGGTGGTTGTGGGGTTTAATGTGGGTTTGTTTGGCTGCATGGGTCATAACAAGGTGTGTGTTCCAAGACAGAGCGTTCTAATATGTCCCCCCAGTTCCAGAGGCATGTGCCAGCCAATAGGAACATGGGAAAATATGTTTGAGGTGGTGGTCAGGGTTCAAGGAGTGCTCACAAGGGGCTGAGCAAACTTTGTGACCAAGCTGCTGTGGGATCTGAATAGGATCTTGAACAGGATCTTGATGTACTTCCATTTTAGAAAATGGTGAGTGGAGTTGAGTCAAATGGTGAGATAAAAGAATGCTCCCTTGCTTCTAATAGTCACCCTACACATTATATTCCTCTAAACTTGGTGTTGGCAGGTCTACCATCTCCAGGGTGTTGGGTGCAAATCAGCATCTCACCCCTGAGAGGTCAACCTCAATATATTGTACTATTATATCAATTTTGGTATCAAACTGTGTGCTTTTGAACTCTTTATTTTTCTCAATTT
>QLPG01012124.1:1164-16889 GCA_003314385.1 Gomphus sp. MG54 | reverse complement strand
CAAACAGTCTATGTAATGCTTTAGTTCACCTTTATGATAGTATGGTAATTCTAGCCCTTACAGGAATACAAGGTGACAACGGCTCTAAGTTCTCACTCAATAATTTATCTATTTATCCTACCAGGGCTGTTCATGGCACGGGCATATGCCGTTTCCAAGCATAAGAAATTGACTCTCTTGGTACTTAGTCTTTTATTTGTTGGCAGTATCGGGTGTACCGTGGTATGTAGTTCATGTTCGCACTTTGTTATGACCGATAAAACTTGCACTGCGCTTCGTAGTATATGACAATAGTAGAAAATTGTGCACCAACTGATACGGAGGTGAACATGCTTGTCTTGTGAGTTATGTAGATTGTATTCCTTCATATTTCTATTCACATGTTTTTCAGATGTAAGACTTCCCTCGTTTTAATTCTGTTTTACTGCTGATGTAGTCTCCAGTTCAAACCATCAATAATATACTCTTCATTATTTTGGACACGGTAGCTGTTGCAACCATGCTTTCAAATTTCCTTGGAAACCTGAGGCAGTTGAGAGGGTTCAGAACAGTGCACACAAAGTCATTGACTCAGGTTTTGATTGAGCAAAGTCTGTATCCCAGTGCTATCATTTATTCCAGCTAATTTTCCTTAAGGTCTCCTACGATACGGGTACCTAATTGATGATTTTTCTTTTCGATGTTTCATATAATCTGCATCCAGATTCATTCTAACAATAGGACTAACCAGCACCATCACAACGAAGGTATTTCTCGATGTCATGTTACAAACGGTTGTCTGAGCAACGATTATGACAGGTCTTAAGAGTAAATGCTTTGTTAGACATGACTGGTGTCAATTACAAATTAATCGAATGTCAATAGCCTAGCATTTCCCAACTTCTTACTCCTCTGCTGAACAGGTCAGAGCCCCGCTTCGCAACTATTCGGACTGGACTGATAACTCATATAGCTTTGCTGTGATTATCCTATGTCGAATTCATTTGGACCTCCTAGAGAAGAATTCACATCCCAATGGCACAGCCAACTCTTCATCCCATCCCATAGACAGCTTCCATGCAGCTACACGACGGATACACAATGCAATTATGGATGAATTTGGTGACAGGAGTCTCACCGAGTCGATTGACACTGGAATTCCCTCGTCTAACGAAATAGAGCTCGAGGATATTCCCAGTTCCAATACAGATCGGATTGATCTCGATGAATATCCATGGGCTGGGTTGAGCTTGGGAAACTTGGAGAACACGGCTTCTATGGGATTACAAAATTCAGGTAAGTTTTTTTTTTTGTTATTTCAGCTGTTGTGACAGTTCTCTGTAATGGTTCAATCTTGGATCCAGATGTGGTTGAACATGTGTAGATACATTAGACAGGGGATGGTTACTCATTTATTGGAGGAAAAGAAGGAGCATGATGTCATTGACCCCCAGCTTAGGATGATATCTCGACTGATTATTTGTTATGGATATCCGCCCTTAATCATATTGCAATTGCAGGAGTAATTTATACTAAAGAAAAACTCCCTCAATTTTATCTATGTAGGCTTTCTTTGAAAATAATTTAATATGCACACAAATGAGAAAAATGAATTCCAATTTTCTCTTATGGGCCTAATTCACCATCGGATGAACAAAAACCAAAGGCTGATACACCAATTCAATTCCAAATCAGGAGTAGATTACAATCCATGGAAGAGCAAATGAAATGTTCAATATTAGAGCAAGTATGTGTGACTTGGTATTTGACAATGCTCAGATGAGCGCCGTCTCTCAATGCTGTGCGTGCCAGATCTACAAGTTTTCAAATTTTCCAAACTTGGTGTTTTGGTTCTTTTCAAGCGCTCATTACATAATCTAATCTTTTGCATGCGACTTGTACGACAAACAGCTATGAGTTCCGAAGACATTTACTCACTTGCCACTATTATTGGTGATAGGGTAGATTCGGGTAGGGACGTGCTTAGGTGAGTTCATCCCTGCTTTCAGATATTTATTTACCTGAAAAATCCTCTGCAAGGCACCCCATGTAAAGGAGTGTTTGGGGACCTGCTATATATCAGGTTCTAATGCCACTTCATCAAAAGATTGAGCCATCATAAATCATTGTTCACTGTTTTGTTGGTCAAAAGGCACGATGGTTTACCTTATATGTCTTTCCTATACTCGATTGCCTTGTTTTAAGCCTGACCGAGTCAGCCAAGAGACACTTTCTAATTCATCAGCGTCTGGCATGGTTTCAGGAAATGGGTTCACTATAATGTAAGTTTCATAACAATGGTGTTAATGGTCGCTGAGAGCATATTCTCGACAATGTTGTGAGCGCACCTTCCAAAAAAACTTTCCATCAAAGACCAACGTGGTGATGTGTCGACCGATTGATGAAACTGTCAGTTGGTTTACTCCGTCAGACATCTATAACGAACTACTAGGATCAGGTGAGTTTAAATGACTACTGGAATTGAACACAGGTATAGGGCTATATGTACGGATTGAGCGTCACCGGTTTGTTGGTAACAGACGGTTCAAGATTCTCGTATCATCTGATATGCAGCCTTTTGATGGGCATTAGGGCGAGGAGTCATCATGTTGTGACAGTATCATCTTGAAATTCTCAGAACATTGTGTTCAGGTTCAAGGCAATTAGATTGGAGATCTGAGCTCTGACACGACGAGGAATATCATTGTTCGCAAGGTTATTTCAAGTACTTGTTATTATGTATCATCATTGACTTCTGTCGCGTTGCTACCTCTATACATCATCTTTCATTAAGTGATACTGCCAGAGATACTATCTTAGTTCGTTGCACCAACATATTTTCCCTTCAGCCATGATTCTCATAAAGCTTGCACGTTGTGCTCCACCTATCAGCCTCTCATTCCAACGCACAATCCACTCCCTCTCAAAATTCAAGGGACTAATCAAGCCCTCATACAAGAGGCAACAGATTTGTGAGTACCCTAAACGGTTCTATGTTGAAGAAATTTATGATCTGGGCAGTTTGGCCTACGGCTATGTCCTGAATGCTTGCCTTGGTAAGTCCAGAAATAATTTTATATGACCGTTGTTGTGGTCTTACTGTTACAAATAGCACTTGTTGTATATGACACACTCCTCACGCTCCATTTTGAAAGAAAACATATTTGGATGAAAAAGTTCAGATTAGGATCTGTGTTGTATCTGTTGGCTCGCTATGGAGGTGCCATCTCCCTGATCACAATCCAAGTAGCCCAGAGTCTCCAAGGCCCATCTATCAAGGTGAGCAGTTCTATGTCATGGATTGCAAACAGTCCACGTTGATCTGGGTCTAGTAAGACTCTCATGATGTTCAACACAGAATCTAATGTCAAAACAGTATATGTAATGCCTTAGTTCACGTTGAGAATATTATTGGAATTCTACCCCTTACAGGAACCCAAGGTGACAGTGGCTCTAATTTCTCACTCAATAATTTCTCTATTTATTCTACCAGGGCTGTTAATGGCACGGGCATATGCCGTTTCCAAGCATAAGAAATTGACTCTTTTCGTGCTTGGTCTTTTTTTTATTGGAAGTGCCGTGTGTATTGTGGTATGTAGTTAATGTTCTCACTTTGTTATGACCGATAAAACTTAAACTGCGCATCGAAGTTTTTGACACGAGTAAACAATTGTGCACCAACTGATCAGGAGCTGAAAATGATGCAATTGTAAGTTATGTTGATTGTATTCCTTCATATTTCTATTCACATAATGTTCAGATGTGAGGCTTCTCTTGTTTCAATTCTTTTTTACTGCTTATGTATTCTCCAGTTCAAGTCATCAATAATATACTCCTCATTATTTTTGACACAGTAGCTGTTGCAACCATCCTTTCAAATTCCCTTGGAAACCTGAGGCAGTTGAGAGAGTTCAGAACAGTGCACACAAAGCCATTAACTCAGGTTTTGATTGAGCGAAGTATGTATCCCAGTGCTATCATTTATCGTAGCTAATTTTTATTAAGGTCTCCTACGATACGGGTATCTAATTTATGATTGTTTTCCCAATGCTTCATCTAATATACAGCCAGATTCATCCTAACAACAACACTAACCAGCACCATCACATTTAAGGTATTTCTTGATGTCATGTTACAAACGGTTGTCTGAGCAACGATATGACAGGTCTTAAGAGTAAATGCTCTGTTATACATGACTGGTGTGAATTAAAAATTAATCGAATGTCAATAGCCTAGCATTGCCGGCATTCTTAATCCTCTGCAGGACAGGTCAGAGCCCCGCTTCGCACTATTCGGACTGGACTGATACCTCATATAGCCTGTCTGTGGTCATCATCTGTCGGTTTCATTTGGACCTCCAAGAGAAGAATTCACATCCCAACGGCACAACCCACTCTTCATCCCATCCCATAGGCAGCTTCCATGCAGCTACACGACGGATACACAATGCCATTATGGATGAATTTGGTGACAGGAGCCTCACCGAGTCGATTGACACTGGAATTCCCCCGTCGAACGAAGTAGTGCTCGAGGATATCCCCTGTTCCAATACAGATCGGATTGATCTCGATGAGTATCCATGGGCCGGGAGGAGCTTGGGAGACTTGGAGAACACGGCTCCTCCGGGATCGCAAAATTCAGGTAAGATTTATTTATTTTTATTTCAGCTGTGGCAGGTTGTGACAGTTCTCTGTGATGATTCAATATTGCTCGCAGATGTGGTTGAAAGCGTGTAGACGGCGATGGTCATTCATTAATTCTGCAAAGAAGAATTATGATACCATTCACTGGGAGCTTAGAATGATATCTGGGCCGCACGTTTGTTATAGATAGCCGTCTTGATTATACTACAATCACAGTAATTTATACTAATGGACTCATTCAAATTTATCTCATGATCTTAAAGGCAATGAATTGGTTCAATAATTACCGAACTGAGAAAAAAATCATATCAAAGCATCGGCTGAAGCAATAGGGAAAACAAAAGGCTAGTAAACCAAGCACTTCGTCAAATTCCCAATTAGGAGTAGATTACGATCTATGGAAAAAGAAAAGGAAATGTTCAAGATTAGAGCGATTGTGTGTGATTTGGTTGTTGAGAACGCTCAGATGAGCACCGTCCCTAAAATGTTCTGCGTTCCAGATCTACAAATTTCCAAAATTTCCAAAGGCCGATACTACCTTTCGTTTCGTTTGTTTGCTCCGAAATACGGGCTGACTCTGACGCCGATGAGATCGTGGAGGTTCCATTTCGCGCTAGGTAAGTCTTTGTGTTTGTTCCTAGCCCTTTCCATCATCCTGCTCTGGGATTGCCTGTTCCTGCCGACTCATTTCCTTTTACTTTCCGCGCCATACTCGTCACGCTACATTGAAGTCTTAAAACGCTCAAAACATAATCCTAACAATGGGAAATCTTCCTTAAAAATTCCCACAATCACATACTCAGTTTAAAGATCTTCCGACAAGAAAATGGGCCCTGGAGGGTAATCGCGTAGATGTCACATGAAAAATTTAAGATATCTAAGATGAATCTCAAAGAGCTATTCCGAAAGACAAACTCATGGCTCTGTACTCCTCGTTTGACATTTTTCCCAGTACATGAAATTGAGTGATTTTCATAATATGTGTACTGCTGGAGGGCCATAACGCCTCTCTGCCTTTCATCCAAAATATGTCCACACGCCGCTTCGAAAAATATACCGATGTAGCACCCCCCAACCAATGATAAACCCACAGACACCCTTCACTCCAACCTGGATCGGCTCTCGTTTTCTGCCGGTCCCCCTACTTTTGAGGGATTGGCCCTCTTGTGCCTCCCCGGCCAATATTTTTACACCCCAGTCCTTCTGATATGCTCCCCGCTTTTGATACTTAGACGCTGCCATTACCATGTATCTCGTAGTAGTAGTGCACCATAAGCGTCTAGCGCTTCGAGCACTTTAATTGATATATCTCTCTCTCTCTCTCATCCAAAATATTGCTCAGAATCTAAAGATTTTTCTGAGCTGACATGTCAATTTCACATTCGAAGAGGTATTATTCTTGTTATGGCCTTCGACTCTTCGAGCTTCTGAATTAAAGTAATGGCGCATGGCGTTGGTGTCATTGCCTTTGAGATATCAACCCGGAAGATAACAGATCAATGTTGGGAATCACTTTGGATATTGAGGATAGCATAAAGAAAGAAGCCGAATAAATTCAAGCAGGGATGAAACATCATTATTGTGACCACTCCCGATTTTCCCTTTATGATTACTATTGTGTGAAAAACCAGCTGTAACATCCGGCATGACCATGAAATATGGTAAAATCAACTGCACATGTGACAAATTCAAGATTTAAGCGTGGACTACCGAGACACCGAGAGGGAAAGCGATTCTCGATCTAATGAAGTGGAGAAATTCTAAGTCCCACATAATGTTCAACTAACTGATGTAATAAGCTAGACAGGCTGCTCAGTCGTTAAGTGGGAATGGGACTGAGGGAAGGATGCTACTGATTTCATACTGGTGTGAGGCGGAATTAGAGGGGAATAGGGACAATAAGGAAATCGATATGGAGGAGTAAAGTACGTCATCGGCGAAGCGTGTGTTGACATAGGTGCAGAACATGTGCAAGTGTTTGTTCATAGCTATAGACCCAGTACTGGCATATTTTAACAGACAAAGATGTGATCAGATCTTTGAAGATGTTGGAAAAAAGACAATTCTGCGGAGATTGAGAAAGGAGATAGGAGATCTGGAGAGACTGTAGACTACGCACCGGAGCATCAAAGATCCTCGACCATGTGGGAAAGGTAGTATCCGGACGGCTATGATATAGTGCTGTCATGTGTTTCTGAATACAATATACACCTTTTTTAGTTGTTAGTTTGGAGCTAGCGTGGTTTCCAGAAGTGCGTTCGCTATTAGAATGTAAGCAGTTCTCGGCTAAGTTGTGAGCATAGCTTCTATGAAAGGCCATCGAAAACACACGTGATGTAGCGATCGATTGATGAAACTGTCGTTTGGGTTAATCCGTTAGCCATCTATCAAGAACTAGGAAGAGGTGAAATTGAAATGTGCAGTGAAGACAGGCGAGTTGAGCGTCACCGGCCTGTTGGTAACAGACGGTTCAGGCTTCTCGCACCGTCTGATATGCCGCTTTTTGTTGGCCATTAGGGCGAGGAGTCATCATGTTGAGAGAGTATCATCTTGAAATTCTCCGAACAGTGTGTTCCCGAAGGAAGTTGAAGGTTATTAGGTTGGAGATCTAAGCTCTGACACGACGCGCAAGATCGTTGTTCCCAATATTAATTCAAGTACTTGTTATCATGTGTCATCGATGAGTTCTGTCGCCTTGCTACCTGATTCATCGATAATCAAGTGATACTGCCAGAGATGCTATCTTAGTTCGCTCCAATAAAATATTTTCCCTTCAGCCATGGGTCTCATAAAGCTTGACGTTCTGCCTCCACCTATCAGCCTCTCATTCCAACGCACAATCTACTCCCTCACAAAATTCACTTGCTTCATGTCTTCTCAAGGGAATAATCAAGTCCTCATACAGGAGGCAACAGATTTGTGAGTACCCTAAACTGTGTAATGTTGAAGAAATTTATGATCTGGGCAGTTTGGCCTACGGCTATGTCCTGAATGCTTGCCTTGGTAAGTCCAGAAATAATTTTATATGACCGTTGTTGTGGTCTTACTGTTACAAATAGCACTTGTTGTTTATGACACACTCCTCACGCTCCATTTTGAAAGAAAACATATTTGGATGAAACAGTTCAGATTAGGATCAGTGCTTTATCTATTGGCTCGTTATTCAGCTGTCATTGCCCTGATATCATTAAGATTAGCCTATAATCTCCCAACCCCAGCTATCAAGGTGAATAGTTCTATGCAATAGATCGTAAACAGCTCATATTGATCCGGGTCTAGTAAGACTCTCATGATGTTCAACACAGAATCTAATGTCAAAACAGTCTATGTAATGCTTTAGTTAATGTTTATTATAGTATTGGAATTCTATCCCTTACAGGAATACAAGGTGAAAAGAGCTCTAATTTCTCGCCCAATAAATTATGTTTCTATTTATTCTACCAGGGCTGTTCATGGCACGGGCATATGCCGTTTCCAAGCATAAGAAATTGACTATTTTGGTGCTTGGTCTCTTTTTTATCGGAAGTGTCGTGTGTATCGTGGTATGTAGTTCTTATTCTCACTTGTCGCGACCAATGAAACTTGTGCTGCCCTGTGTAGTTAATTGCACCAACAAACAATTGTGCACTCAATGATTTGGACCTGAAAAAGCTGGAGTTGTGAGTTGTTATAATTGCATTCCTTCACATGTTTATTCACATGAATTTCAGATGTCAGTGTTCCCTTGTTTCAATTCTATTTTACTGCTTATGCATTCTCCAGTGAACACCATTGAGAGTATATTCCTCCTTATTTTTGACACAGTAGCTGTTGCAATCATGCTTTCAAAATCCCTTGGAAACCTGGGGCAGTTGAGACAGTTCAGAACAGTGCACACAAAGTCATTAACTCAGGCTTTGATTCAGCAAAGTATGTATCCCAGTGCTATCATTTATCCCAGCTAATTTTTATTAAGGTCTCCTACGATACGGGTAGTTAATTTATGATTATTTTTCAAATGATTCATCTACAGCCAGATTCATCCTAACAATGACACTAACCAGCACCATCACAACGAAGGTATTTATTGATGTCATGTTGCAAACGGTTGTCTGAGCAACGATTATGACAGGTCTTAAGAGTAACTGATTTATTAGACATGACTGGTGTGAATTACAAATTAATCGAATATCAATAGCCTAGCATTCCCGGCATTCTTATTCCTCTGCTGAACAGGTCAGAGCCCCACTTGGTAGCTATTCGGACTGGACTGATACCTCATATAGCATGTATGTGATCATCATCTGTCGACTTCATTTGGACCTCCTAGAGAAGAATTCACATCCCAATTGCACAACCCACTCTTCATCCCTTCCCATAGGCAGCTTCCATGCGGCTACGCGACGGATACACAATGCCATTATGGATGAATTTGGTGACAGGAGTCTCACCGAGTCGAGTGACACTGGAATTCCCTTGTCGAATGAAATAGAGCTCGAGGATCTCCACGGTTCCAATACAGATCGGATTGCTCTCGGCGAGTATCCATGAGCCGGGAGCAGCTTGGGAGAGTTGGAGAACATGGCTCCTACGGGATCGCAAAATTCAGGTAAGATTTTTTGGTCATTTCAGCTGTGGGAGGTTGTGAGCGTTCTCTGTGATGATTCGATATTGCATGCAGATGTGGTTAGGCATGTGTAGAGACATTGGCCAGGGGATGGCCATAAGAAGTAGTACCATGGCACTGACTGCAAGCTTAGGATGATATCTCCACTGAGATTTTATTATATGTAGCCGTCACGGCAATTACAGCAATTTTTATATCAAAACACTCGCTCAATTGTGTCTTATGTAGGCTATCTCTAAGGCAACGAATTGGTTTCATAGTTCAATATGAACAGAAATGAGAAAAAGCACACCAATTTTCCCTTACGGACTGAATTTAGCATTGGCTGGAATAATAAGAAAAACCAAAGTCTAGTAAACCAAGCACGTCGTCAAATTCCAAATTAGGAGTCGATAACAATTTATGAAAAAGCCAGTGAAATGTTCAATATCAAAGAAATTATGTGTGACTTCGTAGTTGAGAACTCTCAGATGAGCACCGTCTCTGTGCCAGATCCAGAAATGGTCAAATTTACTAGATTGTTCTGCTCATGCGCTCATTACATAATTGAATCTTTTGCATGTGACTCGTGCGATAAGAACAGCTTCGAGTTCCCACAGACATTTCGAACATGAGTGCACTATAGAAATCTGGAGAATTACCTGATCAACTTAATAGCCGTATTTCTAAATCTTTCCGTCCTAAGCTGCTCAGTCGGAACTCGGGACGTCAACTTCGCAAGCCAAGCGTGTTGTGCCGACAGCCTGGCATTCTGAGGACAATATTGATCCCAAAGTTGATGTCATCGCTGGGCTAGATAGGAGTCTGAAAAAATCATGGGTTCTTTTGTTCACTCCTGCATGCAGCCTCACTCTTCGAAATCCCTCTCATTCACACTCCATACATCAAGCATTGCTATTTCTTTACTGGGATGATCTCCACGAGATACCGTTAGCACCCCCATCCGTACTTGGTTCGGACCAAGCACTCTGCGATTCCAAAACATGAGCTTATTCCTCTTCAGGCCTCTATCTCCTCCCCCGCTTCCAATTCTCACGCCATTCCGCCATCCATTCTCAATGCACGTACTTGCGTCACGCACGCTACGTCAATATATCCCTAGTTACTCTCATATCAGATCTTGGAAGAGGTCCGTGTGTATATCTAGACGAAATACTATGCAAGCGTCCTCCATCCCACCATGACATACTCACAACCGTCGGATTCCACTGGCTATGCTCAAGGTCCTTCCGTCCCCTTCCCGTGCATAATTATAGCAGAATATAGTCCTTCCTAAGCGTACGCGAACAGGTCCTCACTAGAATGCCATATTTCATCCGCCAAGGTTCCAAAGAAATTGTCCCTTTTGCGAAGACGCACCGCGTGCTCAAGCACTTGGAGGGTGAGGACGCATATAGTTTGGACAGGTTGCCTGATGCAAGAGGATGAGGCAGAAGTCAGTGTTGACGTATTGATGAGGAATCGATATTAACAGGAGAATTACCCATACAGGCACCAGGCACCAGCAGTTTCAGTATCAATCGCATAAAAGATGACAATCGCATAAATTGCACCAACGCATACATGAGATATTCCACCAGCTCGTGCCTAGCCATACAGCCCAAAAGCCGATACTACCTCTTTTTTCGTTTGTTATGTTTTTAGCGTTTGAGACTTCGATGTGGAAATGCGTGTGGAGTGCATGGCATAGGGTGAACGGAGATAAGCGGGCAGGAAGCGCAATATCGGAGACCGCTGATGATGAGCCGGAGAGAGTGACAGGAACATGCAAAATGACTGAGCTATTGTGAAATAAATCCTATGCAATGTCACCAGGTGTCAGAGTCGGAACACATTTCGAAGCGAACAAGCGAAAGGAGAAGTGGAATTGGTGTTTTGGACTGTATAGTTGGAAGCCGGCTGTTATGCCTGGATAGAAGAATTCACGTATGCTGATATAGCTGCTGCGTGTATCATCGGCGCGTGATTGATGCTGGACCTGCTGGTGGATGGCACTGGTACAGCTTATGCTGTTCTTGCTGTAGATGCCTGATCAGCATGCCTACCACAACCGTCCCTCATATCTTACAGCAGCACCAATATCCAGATTATATGCATCAGCATCCCAGAATCATGTAACCTCCTTGGTGAGTATTTAGTACGTGGTTGAAAAGTTGGCGAGCTGTATAAAACCTTTGGCTAATAGAGTATGTAATTGCAGTGAGAGCCTGCTTGGTACACCATTTACTGCTGAACATATATCCACAGAAAAGGGTATGTAAAGACTTTGAGAAAGTACGTCCAGTGGTGTCCTCCGTTGTGAGCGCATCGCGGAGGAAAGGAGGACCGCACGATTTCGTCTGGATGTACACACGGACTTCTTCCACGAGCGAGTGGGACGGGCGCCAATGTTATGTGGGCGTAGGTTCCATGGGTGAAATACACGCATCGGGAATTGATAGCGGAATGGGGTGAAATTTGGAAGAGGGGAAGGAGGAGCACAGCGTGAACACGGCCTACAGCACGACTAGGCTCTTGTGTTAGAAATGTGGAGTGCCTAGCACGAACCAGACACGGACTGTGAGTGATAACTGTCTATCTCGTGGGGATCATACCCCTTAATGAAATTGCAATGCTTAATGTGTGGAGTGTGGTGGAGTGTGACTGAGGGGGATTTCGAAGAGAGAAATAAGGGACCGAGATTTTCATAGTCCTATCTAATCCAGCATTTACGTTGACATTGGCATCAATATTGCCCTCAAAATGCCAGGCTTTCGGCACAACAGGCTTGGCTCGTGGAGGTGGAGGTCGCGAGTTCGGACTGTGGCTGCGTAGGACGGAAAGAAGTAGAAGTACAACGGCTAGTTCAATCAGGTAATTCTTCAGATTTCTGTAGTGCGCTCGTGTTCGAAATGTCTTCGGGAACTCGAAGCTGGTTTCAACTGGACATGTTGCACCAGTCACATGCAAAAGTTTAAATTATGTAATGAGTGCTTGAGCAGATTTGGGATTCGAGTTCCCACTCACTTGCCACTATTATCAAGGTAGAAGACAAACAGTTTCTGCTAAGGTCATGTGATGTGACAGTGTCATGGTCACAGCACAAAAATTTTCATCATTGAGTAAAATTTTTGAAAAAAAAAAAAAGTATTCTGCTATAGAAGATGGCAATTTTTTTTGGGAAAAAATTGATTGTGCTACACTATACAATATGAGCCCTGTCCAACTCAGCTAGAATAGTATCTGGCAAGGTACAGCGGCCTTGGTACTTCTGACTGGCCCAAGCTGCTTGACTACCTGTGAGGCCTTTCTGATATGCATCTATAAACCATAATGATCTTGTGGACAATCTGAAAGAAACAAGTGCCAATGACTGAATGAAACAGCATAAAAATGCAATGGGAATATGACAGATAAGTGCATGACATACCTTCTCATTGAATCCAAAGGCACAGCATTCAGAGCAAGAATAACATTTCTTTTAAGATTAGCTTCTGATGATGATGCAGGAAACTTGTGGTACACCCTGTTAGCAAATCCCCAGCATTGTTCAATGAAGCTGACCTCACAATGGAATTTTGGATAGAAAAACATCTGGTACCCATGTGATTCAACAAGCTCCTCAAGTTTGGATTTCTGCCAAATTAAATCTGGTTCATTGAATAGAATCTGACGGCAACAGCAGTTGGTTTGTCCAGGTACATACTTGAACTGTTGGCATTGTGCCAATAAGTTTGTAGGATCTGGCAGATGTGCTCCATGATCAATATGTTCCTGTATGATTATATGCATGCCTTTAAACAAACCAGCCTGTGGATGGCCAATTGGAAAATACAATGATTATGGGGTGTCATCAAGAAATTGCCCATCGTGCATTGGGACTTTGCACACTGTGCCATTGGGATCTTTGATACTGCACAGAAGTTGGAGGCTGCATCCTTAGGAGGTTTGACAGTCATGTGATTGGCTGAAAGTGCATCTGGGAAACGTGCTATGTGAGTTTTTGCATTATCATAAAAAAACACATGTGTGTCATCTGGGTAATACTTATCCAGAATGTCTATAGCTTGAAATGCCTATTTAAGGATTTCATCATTGGTGAAGTAACCAATGTGATTCTTTCCTGCTATGAACAGAACCCTAGTACTGTCATTGCTGATAATTCTTCATAAACATGTTGTTTTCTTTGCAATATTGCTGGCAACTGACTGACCTATTTTTTGCTTTCAACTAGCCATAGTCTGGTGACACAAAATCTGCAACCATTTGTGATGGCCCTTCACCTTTGCATATGGTTTTGCACTCTTGCTTGAGTGGACCCAACATAGAACATGATAATCATGTGCGTAAAAGGTTGACTCATCATATACCCAGGTTACAATCCACTGATCTGAGCCCAGTGAACCAGGTAGCAGTCCTGGTCCAGGCTTATCCAGGCCTTTGGCTGCCTTCCAAGTGGTTTAAAGTGTGCCATCCTTGGTCCATTGGTGCATATGGGGTTGGATGGAGGCCACATATGGGAGAAAGATATTTTGCCGGTAAGCAACAACATCTTCATACTCATGGCCATCCTTATATTGACCTTTTGGCTCTTTCTTCCAATGGTCATCCATTTTTGCCATCTACCTGCATGCTGTTCATTCAGACATCCGCTTTGTCAAGTTAAGCCACTCCTTCATTTCTGGTATATGAAGGAACTGAACCACATCCATGGCACATACATACTTGCCTTTTGATTGCAAGTGCAAACAGATTTCTTGTGCCAAATCTTCATTCTCCAGAATTGTTGAATTGAATTTCCCATACTCATATTCTGGTAGGTTTGTTGGATCACTGATGAATTGGGATTTGCACTCACATAGCGGTCTTGCCATCCATTCTGGATTCTTGCCTGCAATGCTTGCCACTTGCTTGGATGCTGCAATCCATCCTTGATATATATTAAAGTGATAAATGTGGAGGAAGTAACCCATTAACTCAAGGAATGTGCGAAGTGTGTAATCAAAGCCTGGGTCCATATAGCCATCACCCGCCTTCCTTTCTGGCTGCAGAATTTGCTTAAGATCTGAAATTTATAGGTTGACAAGGTGTCAAGTCCATGATACCAAGTCCTGGTTCACTCGGCAATACCAACAGACCGACCCTTACCCATATCATCCCTCACTATCATGCGGTCTCAGCTCAGTACATCTGGTACTTCATCTTGACCACTCCTCTCATCCCATCCCCTCTATCCTCTACTATTCTCCCATTCTCCATCCATGCCTTTACCCATTTTCCTTAGGACATTATTATTCCTTTATTATTTGGTCACAGGCCTATTGTTTTATCTTCGGCCATTTTCCATTGTTCTATTCTCATCCACTCTCTCATTATCTTATTCTCAGCCATATTTCATTATTCTATTCTTGCTTACATTTCTTATTCTATTCTTGATCACTGTGGACAATACCTCCACATGATCCTTCATACCTTATTGTTCTCCATTCCTTATGCCACCCTGTTCCACATCTTGCTTCTTAACCTATATAAGTAGCAGATGTATGTAGATAGTTCCTCACTCTGAATATCAACTTGGTTTACCTACTCTTGTCTCCCCTTCTTTAGTCTAAAGTCCCTTACTTGTGTCAAGTATATGTACTGAGACCTGTTAATTCGGCAGTGCTGACCAAGCAGTCATCCTATGTCCACGTCCAAGTGTCCATGCCACATGCATATCACTTGGTATACCGGTCTTGGCTTGGCACATCCACCACCCACACTCCTTGTCCTCACCCCTCACATACTCTACGCCACTCACCATCCATTAATCCCACCACACCTACTCCTCATCCTTCGATCTGCCTCACCTCAGGACTTCCTGTCCTTGTATTATCCTCGGCCATGGCTACATTGTTTTTGTAAGGGCAACCTAAGCAGGTGTTCTACCCCTGGGGTGGTGCACTGGTGAAGGGGGATCCAAAGACTTAGTATGGTACCTAATACATGGGGGCTAGCCTACCTGGTGAAGGGGGATCCAAAGAGAAAACTCTAGGGAACCCTTTGCCCACTGACTACTGTATATAAGCACCATCGCTATGGTGCTCCGCACTCTACCGGGCATCACCCTCCGTACCAACCGGGAAGTTCCACCAGGGCCTCGACACTGAGAATGAATGACAAAAGGGGAGCCAAGGGTTATAGTGATGAGATTATGAGCAAATACAGTAGGATTGAAGATTTCTTTAGGCAGCTAATTTATTTATCTCCTCAGTATAGTCAATAACTATGTGTATATTCGGAAAATATATCTAATTTATTTATCTTACAAAAGAAATAAATGAGAAATTAGCCCTGAGGCTTTGTACATAATATTATACAACTCACCTCCTCAGTATAGTCAATTTGAGGCTTTGCGTGGGTTGTGTCTCACCCGCATATACCTTGCAGCCAGCCCTTGACCCTATCGAAGGTTTGAGCCAGGCTGCCAGTTCCAAATCCAGGGAGCCGGCCATGCTAGTCGCGTCGTGCGTGGACAA
>QLPG01012120.1:0-10735 GCA_003314385.1 Gomphus sp. MG54 | reverse complement strand
TATCCAAGCATTACACAAGAATCAATTGGTCACAGGGCTAACGATCGACGACACACAAGTGCCGACTCAATGTACGGCATGTATTCAAGGCAAGCGCCATGTGGAGCCATTCCCCAAGGAATCACATGAACGGGTCCAGGAGATCGGCGACCTCGTGGTATCTGATGTGTGGGGCCCGGCTCAAGTAGAAGGTTCAGGGCGCGAGCGCTACTTCTTTACATACACGGATTACAAAACCAGGTACACCAAGATCTATTTCGGGCCGACCAAAGATCTGGTCACAATTAACTTCCCCCAATATAAGGAGTTTCTGGAAATACAAACCGGTAAAAAAGTCAAAAGAATTAGGACTGACAATGGTGGAGAATATGTTAACAAAAAATTCCAAGATTATTGCGCACAAAATGGAATTATTATGGAAACTACAGCTCCATACTCACCGGCCCAGAACGGCATTGCCGAGCGGATCAATCGAACTCTATTGGAACATGTGCGCGCTATGATATTCGCTAAGGATCTACCCAAAATCTTATGGCCCGAGGCAGTGGCATACTCAAACTATATTAAGAACAGGGTACCTACCCGGGCGCTTGGGACGGAAATTACTCCATATGAAGCATTTTTCGGTAAAAAGGCTGATGTGTCAAGGTTAGAAGAATTCGGCACGCGCTGCTGGATCATGGTACCGGATCAAAGAAGATCTAAATTAGATCCGAAGGCAGAAGAACATCTATTCGTCGGGATAGCCGAACACTCAAAAGTGTGGAGATATTACAATAAAAAATCAAGGCAAATTCAAATCTCCAGGAACATTACTTTTGATAGTTCAGACAACAGACTTTATTCAATCCCGAACGAAGACGATGACGTGCTGCTCGAGGGGGAGACTACACCATGCGAGCGATCACCTTATCCACCTGCACCCACCTCTGACGATATTCAGACGCCGGAACAAGCGCCAGCACCGGAAGTATGGCGCAGCACCCGAAAGACCAGCAGGCCAGATTATCGGCTACTCCATTCAGGGGAACCAGCCACGCGGGCCGATCAGGCGCTTATCAGCCGGGAAATAGTCATGGAACCGGAGAATTACACGGAAGCAATCACGCGGATCGATTCACCGATCTGGCACGAGGCCATGATCAATGAAATGAATCAACACGATGAAATAGGCATGTGGGATTATGTTGAGCTACCGACAGGACGGACAGCGATCGGCTGCCGATGGGTATACGCTACAAAGACACAAATAAATGGCGATTTTGACAAAGCAAAAGCGCGGCTTGTAGCACAAGGGTTCACACAAAGACCAGGGATGGATTACTTCGAAGTTTCTTCCCCTGTTGTCAAATTTGACTCACTCCGGACGCTACTAGCTATTGGAAACGCTCTCGATTGGGAGATCGAGATGATGGACGTCAAAGGCGCCTACCTCAATTCATCCCTTGAAGAGGAAATATATATGCGTCAACCTGAAGGTTTTGATGACGGATCGGGGCGCGTATTAAAATTAAAACGGGCGCTATACGGACTCAAGCAGGCCGGACGGGCTTGGCACCAATGATTTCGATCGGCATTATTAAGTTTTCATTTTATTCAAAGTTCAGCCGACGAATGCGTTTACATCTGGATCGACGGATCTAATACAGATGTAATTTCCGTTTATGTGGATGACCTCGGGCTATTTTCAGATAGCCGGGAAGGGATGGGACGTACCAAATGGGAGTTGAATAAGGAATTCAACATGACCGACTTAGGGGAGATGAAGAAGATATTAGGGATAAGAGTAGAGAGGAACAGGGAAGAAGGAACCCTCAAGATTTCTCAAGAACAATATATTGACACCCTAATCAACTGCTTCCGCATGCATGACGCCAACATCGTATCAACGCCACTCAATAAAAATACGAAATTAATTCCTCCAGAGCAACCGATAAGCTCCCCGGATGTTCCGTACGCCAAAGCCATCGGATCACTAATGTATGCGGCACTTGGTACCCGTCCTGATATATCCTTCGCCGTGCAGCATCTTAGTCAATTCACCACATCACACGGCCCGGAACATTGGACGGCAATTAAACACGTACTTCGCTACCTCAAAGGAACACGTGACCACGGCATTACATACAGACGGAGCACCGGCCTAAATTTAGAGGTATTCACCGATGCCGATTACGCCAATAGATCGGACGCACTATCTATAGGCGGCTATACAGCCATATTTGGAGGAGGCGCGATCGCGTGGAGTTCAAAGAAACAGAGGACAATTGCATTATCAACTACGGAAGCGGAATACATAGCAATGACTGAGGGGGCCAAACAAATTATTTGGCTTAGGAGATTGCTTCAAGATCTCGGCATAGATCAAACCACACCTACATCAATGCGATCGGACAACTTAAGCAGGATCTGTCAAGTCCACGTACCGAGACCCATCCGCCGGCAGTGCCGACCGAGCAATTACTCTACATCCACGACCAAGTGCCTGTGTTGCCTGCATAACACTTGGTACGCCGGTCCCAGCTCGGCACATTCGCCATCCGCACTCCTCGGTCCGTTTCACCTCGGGACTCCCCGTCCTTGTATTATCCTCGGACGCGACCCCATTGTTTTATATCCGGCCACTCCTTATTGTCCCATTTCGAGTCACGATCCTATTATACTGTCTTTTATTGTTCTATCCCCGTTTTGCATTCCTTGTTCCAATTTTGTTCGTTGTGGACAACAACCACATTGCTCTGCATACCTTGTTGTCCCACATTCCTTATTCCACATGTCGCTTCTTAACCTATATAAGTAGGACATGCATGTACATACTTCCTCATTCTGGGTATCGACTAGGCTTAGGCCCTTCTACCTTCTTCCTCTCTGTTAAGTCCTTGACTCAGGCCGGCATCTTCAGCATCCCCCTGAGTATCTGTCTGTTGCAAATACAGTGGCACGCACGGCAAGTAGGGCGCAACGCACGAGTACGTTGAAGCCAATGCCACTACTCTTGGCCTGCAGGACTTGGCCATAGTCCGCCCGACCTTTTCAACAACCCCCTTCGGCAGTCCCGAAGTCTGTCAGAATCCGGCTCCTGACAGGATCACACTTTCTCACGACGCCACTTATCACGCGCAGACTAAACATATTAATGTGGCCTATCATTTCATTCGCGAATGAGTAGCCTCTAACGAGGTAACGCTCACTTACGTCAGATCCAGGGAAAACCTTGCGGATTTAATGACCAAAGTGCTGGATATTCACCAACACCGATATTTGTCCGGCAGATGAGGTTTTCGGGCGCGGCCCAAATTGAGGGGGAGTGTTGAACGTGGAGACGGCAATATGGCCACGCATGAGTCAGATGAAGGCGGCTAAGATCTGCCGTAATGGATCTACGGGATCCGGGTGTAACGACACCCGGCTTAGAGATGGATGACGCATTGAAGGTACAGGCTTAGTACACATATGAGTAATATTTATTTTCTACAACTATATATATAGCGAGTAGTTTAGATCTGAATGTAACGATTCTCGAAGAGATTAAATCTCATATTAAATATCCCTCGATCTACAATGGCTACAATTTGACTGAGTAATTGCAGTTCTCTTTTTGCCCGCGCGAACGCGTGTGCAATTTGGCGCGCGCCTTACGTACTGCAAACCGGTGTAACACGATGAGATAGGCAAGGAGTGTGGGTCGGGGGGGCAGACAGAGAGCTGAGAGTAATAGATAACCTGTGGCCAACACTAGTACAATGGATTCAATGATTGCAATCACGATTGCTAAGCACTTTGGGAAAGAAACTTGTGAGGCTATAATCACACAAAAACAACAAGATTCAACTGCTCTGAAAATTTTCAACCTGTGAGGATGTTTCAAACCATCAGTATGTTCTTCTAACTGTGCACGTTGAGTTGTTACACTTCTGGGGTACTTGGATTAATGCCAGTGGATCCAATTTAGATCCTCTTTCAGAGAAGGATTAAAAGGCTATATTCATATTTCCACGTCATCACGTGACCATTACTGTTGTCAGCAATGTTCGTACGTTATGCCTCGTGGCTTACTCTTGGGAAAATCAATCTCTTCCCTTCTTAGAATCCTATGGCTGATAGAGAACTTCTTCAAAATTATATCTATGACACTGGATGCACCCATGCGATTATTATTAGTTTCCTCAGCATTAACTCATCGTACTTCCAAGCCTAATCCGAATGTCAAACATGTCAGGCTATATATCCTTTAGTGTGGTTGTTCATGGTCGACTGAGATACACCTTGTATGTTGCTCGTGAATACTCCTTCAAGCAGGGACCCCGATTTCATCATTTATTCTACAAATGAAGATGCTAATGGCTTACGCGTTCACCTGAACAGCAATTCCCGTGTGTGCCACAGCTGGAGTTCTGTTCAGTGTGACATGTGGCGCGTATTTCCGTTCAAGTTGCGTCAGAGTTACTTTCAATTTCCACTAACAGAGTTTGAGGATTCCTTGATCAATTACAGAGTTTCCAAAGATATGACGTTCATCCTGTATAAGCAGCCTCCATTAAGCCAAGTAGGGTCATATCTGTATTAGTCGGTAAAATTTTTTGTGGTGCGTACAATTCCTTCTGCTATCTGCTGTCGTTTATGACAGGTTGAACATTGTATTCTGCCTCATGTCCAAAATAAACAAGGTTAACTTGAATTGGCTTACACGATCCAGGTTTGTAAGGTGGGTATCGAAGACTTGTTTCTGCTTTCTGTATATAATCAATTATCTGATCCATGAAAATTTTCATTTGTGTTTATAGGCAATCAAGGATTCATCAACTCCAGGTCCGCACTGCATATTGACGGACTGGATTTCTTTTCCGTGGGTATATCGCTCCAGGCTGCGTGAGTCGCAGCAGGTAGGCAAGACTTGTCTTGGAAATCGTTGTGTCGGCCATTTTCTGGTGGAACGAATAGAACAACAGATTGGCGTTTTGTTGGCGGAGGTAGTCTGAGATCAGATATTCTCGAACAGAAAAATGAGCGAGTTTGAGTGTAACACGGTCAGTGATGCGAGACCAGTACGAGTCAACGTTCCCGCCAGAGTTTATTATAGTCTCTTGCTCGTCATCTGATTCCTCAGTAGACCCTTCATCATCACTCCCAACATCTGGGACAGTAATAGCCATCAAACTGGGGCATATATCTACAATTTGTAGAGGGTCAAACGGTCGTCTATCCGGGTCAAATTGATCCCCATCTTCCACGTCGGGATCTGTGGCGAGCACTTCAACACCTTCTAGCGATATCGTTCCAACAGAAAACGAAAGCCATTGAGGCAACTTGACAGCAGAGCTCCTATCTTCTTCATCGGTATTCAACTGAATCTGGTCATAGGTCGCAAGCAAGGCTTCGTTCTAAGACCCTTCTTTTTCTTGACCCTTCTGCCTCATTGGTTGCTATCACATTTGGTACCTTTGAGTTTGTTCTGCTGTTGCAGGGTAAGTCTCACAATCATCTTTTCCATACTAGTGGTGCTTGATCTACTACTATTTCCCGGTTACTCTGTGTTATGAGATCCAAGGCAATTGTATAATATGTTTTCATTAGTTACTGATCTAGTTTCCCATTATTGCACAATTACTCCTGAGCCCCTGAGTAACTCGTTATAAGTAGTTTATTTGTACTGTAGTAAAATATCACTGGTAAAAAGCCCTTTCACTCATAGTTGAGTCTGTCGTCTTAGTGGACATGAGTCAAATGTTTCTTGATTTCTGTCTATTCCCCACTTGTGTCTTCAAATCCTCCTTCCTATATTAACTAGATTTTTCACCTGCTTATCCAATCTATCAGCTTAGCTCTTGTCGGCCCCCCATCTCGGAAGCAACTAATATTTTCATCATACTCTGATTTACTCTCGTTCGGCAGGAAAAATGCTGGCGACTTGGGGAGTTTTTCCTGGTGCCTGAAAAAGTAATGTCTGGAGATCCTATCTCGCACATTTTTATTTAGTATTCTCTACTTATAAATAAATAAAATTTAATGTAGCTTGAAGAATGGTTGCATTTTGTTTGTACTACCATACTTTAAGTACTACAAGATATCGGAATATGAAAACATGTAAAAACTGTACATATGAGACAAAATGACAAGCAATCTGAATTCCCTGTAAACACTATCCTCTTCATACCCATATATTGACCTAACTGATCAACTTTTTCTGTCGTTCGTGTATAGTGCACCATATCTGAATGAGTCAAGCATCTTACTCGAGCTCGTCATCTTCGTTGACACACCTCGTGTCCCAAGACTTCGTACAAAACATGCCTTTAACTTGTACATAACTCAAAAATATTGCAGATGAATTTACAAACACTGAATCATATAAAATGCATTTGTATCTTAGGCGAACAAGGATAGTTTGCGGCTGTTGTTGTTTGTTAGGGATTGGGGTTCTGATGCGGCTTCGGGAGGCTGTGCGTCAGCGAGCTCATCAACTCTTAACCACCATCCACTACCTACCATCCCTCCACAACTTGACTTGAGGCAAAGACATCGAGACACTCTATTGCAACTCGCGCCCCACCGATGCCGTTGGCATTGATTAGCACCACTCTGACCAATGTGAACATCAGTATGTTTTCTTGCTGGCGTTGAACACTCAAGAGCTTGACGCCAACTGACGTTCTCTTTTAAAGACACTCGCGAAGGAGTGTCTTTGCATTACAATATCAACTCCGCCAACACATCCCATGGTAGGTGTGACCATTTGAACCTCGCAGCAGCGTATTTAATCCTTATCAAACTGGCTACTGACATTGCTTGCAGATGAACGTCGGCAGAAGATATATGATTGGCTGGCAGCTCCTGACCAACTGTTAAAGCATGCCAGTGCTCAGAGGGAGAGACGAGAAACAACGGGGCTGTGGTTTGTGCATGGAGATCACTTCGAGGAGTGGAAAACGAGGAACAACTCGTTCCTATGGCTTCATGGAATGCGTACGTTTCTAAGTGTTTCCTTGAGATAATTTTTTGCAGCTTACTGATGCAGCTGGCGCCGGGAAAACTATCCTATGGCGAGTAGAGTGCGTTTATAGTGAATTATGCTAACACGTCGGCGATTCAGCTCTACAATCATCGAGGAGATTTACAGTCATTGCCGGAAGAACTCCTTGCTTGCTTATGGTTATTTTTATTTTGAATTCCACGCGAAGAATACACATCTATCTGACATACTCAAGTCTCTCATTGAGCAACTCTCTTTCCAATGTCCAAGGACCCCTGATGGATTGGAGAGGCTCTTCTCTGAAACTACAAAGAGGCGTCGATCTCCAACTCTAGAAGAGTGGAATTCAACCTTGAAATCTATCATTGGGAGCTTTGGTCATGTGTTTATCATCTTTGATGCGCTAGATGAATTCCAGGATCGCCGTGGACTCCTGAAGCTCCTGAAAGAAATCCACGGCTGGGAAATAGGTACATTACACCTACTGGTAACTAGTCGCCAGGAATATGACATTGGCAGAGGGCTGAAGAATCTAGTCTCACATGAGGTGACAATGGACACAATTTCTGTTGACGAGGACATTCAGCTGCACATGTCCAAAACATTGGATCATGACGAGTTCCAAGTGTACTCGGAAGAGGACAAGAAATTGGTCAAGACCGTTTTGACCGAGGGTGCGCATGGAATGTAATGCGGTCCACCCACCAATTTGCGATTTTTGACTGACATCACTAACAGGTTCCGATGGATTAGTTGTCAGTTGGACGTGCTTCGAAGGTGCCGTTCTGCTGCCCAGTTAAAGAAAGCTATCAAGTCCCTCCCGAAGACCCTGTACGAGACCTATGACCGGATTCTGTTGAATATCGATGAAGAAGATAGGAGATCTGCTGTTCGGTTGCTGCAATGGCTTTCGTTTTCCGTTGGAACGATTTCGCTGAGAGAGGGGATCGAAGTGCTCGCCACAGATCCTGACGTGGAAGATGGGGTTCTATTTGACCCGGATAGACGACCGTTTGATCCTCGACAAATTGCAGATATATGCTCCAGTTTGGTGGCTATAACTGTCCCAGATGTTGGGAGTTATGATGAAGGGTCTACTGAGGAATCAGATGACGAGGAAGAGACTATGATAAACTCTGGCAGGAATGTTGACCCCTACTGGTCTCGCATCACTGACCGTGTTACACTCAAACTCGCTCATTTTTCTGTCCGAGAATATCTGATCTCAGACTACCTCCGCCAACAAAACACCAATCTGTCATTCTATTCGTTCAACCAGAAAATGGCCGACACGACGATTGCCAAGACATGTCTCGCATACCTGCTGCGATTCACGCAGCCTGGATCTATATACCCACTGCAAACACATCCACTATGTCAATATGCAGCACGGAACTGGATGAGACATGCTCAGGCAGATGATGGCGACTCGGACGCTCTGCATCGACTAATAATGGAGCTTTTGCAATCCCAGGATGCCGTATATGCCAACTGGCTGACATTTTATACTCCGGATGAAGGAGACGATGAGTGGGAATATCCAGATGTGAGATGCGCTCCTCTTTATTACACGTCCTTGGCTGGATTGAGAAGAGCAACCGAAGCTCTCTTGGAGGGTGGTTCGGATGTGAATAGAAATGAAAGCGATTCAACATTTGGCGGGGCACTGCATGCGGCATCGTATCATGGTCACGAGGACATCATCCGGCTATTGATAAAGTTTGGAGCGGACGTGAACCATCCAGGAGGATTCCTTGGCACAGCACTGCAGGTGGCATCATGTTTTGGGCATGAGAGCATCGTTCGTTTGCTGCTCGAAAATTCAGCAGACGTGAATGCAAACGATGAAGTTTGTTGCACTGCACTCCAAGAGGCTTCAGCAAATGGCCATGAGAGGATTGCTTGCTTGCTTCTGGAACATGGTGCATGTGTGGACGTGGAGGGAGGATTGTATGGCACTGCACTGGAGATGGCGTCCCGCGGCGGTCACGAAAGCCTCGTACGTTTGTTGATAGACCGAGGAGCGGATGAGAACATGGAGGGGGGAAAGTACAGCAGTGCATTGCGGGGGGCGTTACAGTGCGGTTGTGCAAACATTGTTCGCCTGCTCCTAGATCAAGGATGTCTTTTGGATGTGAACATGCACGGCGGGTTCTACGGCAATGTGCTCCAGGAGGCGGTAGCGCACGGTCGTGAAAATATTGTTCGCCTGCTCATAGATAAAGGAATTGGATTGGATGTGAACATACAAGGCGGGCACTACGGCAATGTGCTCCAGGCGGCGTCGTCTTGGGGTCACGAGGGCACCGTTCTTTTGTTTATTGAGATGGGGGCGGAAGTAAACAAGCAAGGAGGAGCATATGGCAGTGCGCTAGGAGCGGCGTCGTACCGTGGTCACGCAAGCATCGTGCGCCTGTTGCTAGACAAGGGAGCGCATGTGAACATACAGTATGAAGAGGAACGCTGTGCGTTGCACTGGGCATCATATTGGGGTCACGAGAGCGTCGCGCGCTTGTTGATAGACCAGGGAGCGAATGTGAATGTGCAGGGAGGATACTATGGTAGTGCGCTACACGAGGCATCGCGATGGGGTCACGAACGTGTTGTGCGCTTATTAATCAACCGGGGAGCACAGGTGAACCTGCATGGCGGAGATTACGGGAGTGCGCTGCAGGCCGCGTCAATCGGTGGTCACGAGAACATTGTGCGTTTGCTGCTAGACCAGGGAGGAGATGTGAACTTGGCGGGAGGGAAGTACGGCAGTGCACTTCAGGCGGCATCGGCAAGACATCATACGAGCATCGTGCGCTTGTTGATCGACCGTGGTGCCGATGTGAACCTTCAGGGAGGAGAATATGGCAGTGCGCTGCAGGCGGCAGAGAAGAATATTGTTCGCTTGCTGGTCGAGAAGGGCGCCGATATAAACGAACAGGATGGTTCTGCGCTGTACTGGGCGGCATCTTCGGGGGACGAGGACATGGTTCGACTCCTCCTCGATCTGGGAGCAGATATTAACCTACAAGGAGGAGAATATGGGAGTGCGCTGCAGGCGGCATCGACAGAACTTCACGAGAACATTGTTCGCTTGCTGGTTGAGAAGGGCGCCGATGTAAACGAACACAATGGTTCTGCACTGTACTGGGCGGCATCATTGGGGGATGAGAACATGGTTCGACTCCTCCTTGATCTGGGAGCAGATATTAACCTACAGGGAGGAGAATATGGCAGTGCACTGCAGGTGGCATCGACAGAACTTCACGACAACATTGTTCGCTTGCTGGTTGAGAAGGGCGCTGATATAAACGAACAGGATGGTTCTGCGTTGTACTTCGCGGCATCATCGGGGGACGAGCACATGGTTCGACTCCTTCTCGAGTTAGGAGCAGATGTCAACATACAGGGAGAAGATGGCAGTGTGCTGGAGGCGGCATCGGCAAAATGCCACATGAACATTGTTCGCTTTCTGGTCGAGAAGGGTGCCAATGTAAACGCACAGGAAGGTTCTGTGCTGTACTGGGCGGCATCATCGGGGGACGAGGACATGGTTCGACTTCTCCTCGATCTAGGACCAGATGTCAACCTACAGGGAGGAGAATATGGCAGTGCACTACAGGCGGCATCCACGGAACTTCACGAAAACATTGTTCGCTTGCTGGTCGAGAAGGGCGCCGATGTCAACGAACACGAAGGTTCTGCACTGTACTGGGCGGCATCATCGGGGGACGAGGACATGGTTCGACTCCTCCTCGATCTGGGAGCAGATGT
>QLPG01012112.1:0-12669 GCA_003314385.1 Gomphus sp. MG54 | reverse complement strand
CCCTAGCTGAGGCCTAGCCGAGACCCTAGCTGAGGCCCAGCCAAGACCCTAGCTGAGGCCCAGCCGAGACCCTAGCTGAGGCCCAGCCAAGACCCTAGCTGAGGCCCAGCCGAGACCCTAGCTGAGGCCCAGCCAAGACCCTAGCTGAGGCCCAGCCTAGCCCAACAGAAAACCCCAGCCAAAACCCCCACAGCCCTACTACTTACTATAATATATAATTTCAAAAATTAATCACACCTGTGGAATAGTATTTTGCTTTTTGCAAAGATATATTTAAACTTTTAAAAAAAATACATACATCTATATGTATATATGTATATATTGTTGCTCCAACTGCAAAAAAACCAGCCCCACTGCTACCATCCCTCTCATACATAGACATAGAGATATATCAGTGGGAATCACATATTTACCATGGCAGCCATGCCTGGCGGCCACCTTTTTTTTTCTTATGATAAGGTGTATGGAACCACAAACCTTAAAATCATGCTACTCATTATGTCTAATTAATATGATCAGGGGCAATTCTCAAGAAAAGCGGTCACCTGCAATGAGTGTTTTCATCAAATGTTATATATGCCTATGAGTTCTCACAGCTGGGTTATATGCTGGGGCATGTGAGCCGTTTTAGTGCATTGAGACCCCCTTTGGTCATTTGAGACAAAGTGATTGTGAGGGGAGAGAAGGCGTGTTTTTTTTTGCAACAGAACCATCTTTACTCACCTTTGATAAGAGTGGTAACCTGCATTGAGTGGTTTTAGTGAAAGCCTAGATGACTCGCAATTAAATGGCAGTCATCAAAGGTGGGAGTACCTATTCGGTCAAATTAGTGGGCTGTGATGTCAATCGGTGGTCGTCGTCTGGACAGCCTCACACGTTGCAACATACACAGTGATACACAGGACTCCCAGATAAGCGGTGCACATTGAAGCTAGGGACAAATGTACAGGTTATCATAGGTGGGCTGGCCATGGGTCCAGGTTGACATTGCATGGTGATTTGGGTGCACAAGAGGCATCGTGTTAGGTGCACCAGTGGTGGTGGCAGTGGACAAATGAAATCAGAAGATGGCAGAGGTCGGAAAGGCGAAGACATACCTATTCGTTCACGTCTACGTAGGTCATGGGTATATGCATTTAATGCATTTAAAGAGTAGTGCATGTGTTTTTAGCAAAATCAAAGGGTACCCGGGGAGTACTGCTACATGCACGGAGGAGACGGTGCAATGGGTGGCCTATGGGATGGGATCTTAAAGATAACACATTAGCACCAATTCTATGAGCAAACCCAAACAAAAAAATTAGCAGAACTTACCTGTCTACCCATCTTTGTACTCGTTTTCAACCTTGGGGACGCAGAGTGCAACCCTCTGGATGTGTGCACAGGGCAAGAGCCATCTTGAGCTTTGTGGTAGTCATTGGCGTGGTCTTCTGGGGACACATGTTTCCTGTCCTCATCAGAGTCGTGGGGTCGATCATTCACCAGTTTAAGTCCCCAGTGCGTGGAAGTGCCATGGGAGGCCCAGGGAATGGGATCTTAAAGATGATAAATTGTCATCATTTTTGAGATGCAAAACCAAACAAAAACATTATCAGAAATCACCTTTGAACCCTTATTGGCACTTGCTTTCCCCCTTGAGTCCCCAGCTTATGGAAGAGGAGCATGTACCAGCCATCAAGCTGCTTCCTACTGGCTTTCCAATTCGAGTCCTAGCACATGGAGAATGAAGCCGCTACCCACTTACATTCCAGTGGCATGACTGTTAACATACTGGGCCTTGTTAATGCATTTAAATGCATAGAGATCGCCTGTCAAGCCCCCGATACCAAGCTCTGGTTCACTCGGTAGTACCGACCGAACAACCCTTGCCTTTTAGTCTCACACACCAGTGACAAGTCATCCCTCGCCAGTACATGGTCTTGGTCCGGTACATTTGGCTCATCATTTGGTTCACTTTCCTCATCCTGTCCCCTCTATCCTTTGTCATTCCTTCATTCCCCTTCTTTCCCTGTCCTTCCCCTTGCCTGTTTACCCTCAGGACATTCACTCTTTGTTGTCACTTGGCAGTGGCCTATTGTTTTATGTTCAGGCCACTCCCATTGTTCTATTCTCACTCACTCTTTTGTTCTTGGTCATCCTTCATTGTTCTATTGTTGTCTACATTCCTTGTTCTATTCCTGATCATTGTGGACAATACCTCCACATGATTCTTCATACCTTATTGTTCTCCATCCCTCGTGCCACTCTGTTCCACATCTCACTTATTAGCCTATATAAGTAGCCAATGTATGTAGATGGTTCTTTGTTCTGGAAATCAACTAGGTTTATGCCTTCTTGTCCTCCCTTCTCCTGTCCCAAGTCCTTTACCTAGGCCGACACTCTCGGCACTCTCCCAGGTATCCCTCTGTCCCAAATCGGTGGCATGCATGGGAAGTAGGGTGCAACGCATGAGCACGTTGAAGCCATGCCACTATTCCCAGCCTGCAGGACTTGGCCACTCCTTGGCAATCCCGGAGCCTGACATCGCCCATCTTCTTGTGCTTCATAAAGCATCGAAGTGGGAAAGGGTGACAGACGCCGACTTTGCACACTGTAGGTAGTACATGCAACCGCAGGCAGGACATGGCGACACCAGGGCACTGCACATCCCAACAGCCCCACACCTGGGAATGTTAGGAGGTGCAATGCATGGGTGTGCACTGGGTAGAATGGGTGGTGGGGGAAGGAAAGGAGATGTGGTGCAAAGCCCCTGTGGGACTCAGAGTGTGGCCACTATTCCCCGCACTGTCAAGATTCGGTGACGCCGAGATATCAGTTAAGTCCTGCAAACCGTTACGGGGTGGCTAGGCTTCAATGTGCTCTTGCGTTGCGCCCCGCTCTTCTGTGTGTGCCACTAATTTGGAAAGCGAGAGGAACCTTGAGGGGATGCCGAGGGCGTCGGCTCGAGCGAAGGACTTTAGAAATAGAGAGCGGACAAAGGGGTGTGAATCAATCGATATTCTGAGTGAAGAACTATCTACATACATCCCGCTACTTTTATAGTTAAGAAGCAAGATGTTGAACAGGGTGGCGTAAGGAATGGAAACAATAAGGTATGAGGCAACCACATGGAGGCATTGTCCACAGTGATCAGAAATAGAATAAGGAATGTAGGCGGTATTAGAATAATAGAGTATGGCTGAGAATAAGATAATGAAATGGTGGGCGGGAATAGAACAATAGAGGGCGGCCTAAGATAAAACAATGGCAAAGGCCAAGACAATGAGTGGCCATCATGTTGTTCGGAGGAAACGGGTAAAGGAGTGGATAGGGGGTTGAAGGAACAATGGAAGGGGGTGTACGAGGGGAGTGGTCCATACGATGTACCAGATGTACCGAGTCGAGGTCGCGCGGTGGTGCGAGATAATGCGGGTGAGGGCCGGTTGGTCGGTATTCCCGAGTAAGTCGGTACTTGGTGTTGCGGGCTTGACACGCACACACGACACAGCAAAACCAGCATACCGCACATCCTGACAGCCCCACACATGGGAGTGTCAGGAGGTGGGGTATGCGGGTGTGCATGGGACCACAGGCAGGATGCGGCAACAGCAGCACACTGCACATCCAAACAGTCCCACATGGTGGGAATGCTGGGAGGTGCAGTGTGTGGGTGCGCACCAGGTGGGGTGGGTGGTGGGGTAAGAAAAGAGACATGATGGTCAAACCAGTCACATGACCGAGGTGTGGCTGGGCTTATATAATTTTTTTGCATACAAAGTGCTGACTAAAAACCCACCTGGACCCACAGCTGTCGTGCTTTATACCTTTGATACCTCTGTGCTGTAAATAACAGGCATGCAGGTGGCACTTCATTCAGGGCTGATCGGTAGAGACCGGTATAACAGGCCACGTGCAATTGGACTCCCTCATCTCCCTGCCACGATAATTGTCGAAACTTGTATTTATTACATCTGCTCTCCTCTTTGAGAAGCATGGTGGATCTGCAATGTGGTTACTTCCCAACAATTGTTATATTCAAGTGTGACCCGTGGAGAGTGTTTTCACAGGTGCATGTTTTGTTGCGCTCACACTTGTCTGTCTTTGTCATTCGAGAGACTCAGCCATATTCCTATCCAAATTATCTTTCCTGACAAACAACCTATTCCCTCACGTGGAACCAGCAATGGGACAGAACACTCAGCATCTCCTGGTGACTTCCACCTTCACCTTGGTCATGAGGGTGTGGGATTATGCCATTTGGAGTCTCCCAAGCTCAATTCTTAATAACTTGGCCATGACGTGGGTTGTCATCCAGCGACATGCTCCAGCGATGTTTGTCAGGAAGTGTTTCTCTCACTGACACATATCTCATTTATATACCGACACATGCCAGCTGGATGGTGATGTTGCTTGCAACCATGACGTGGATGGGCTGTTGGCGGCCTGTATTTGAAGCCCCAGGAGCTATCTAGTATCAAATCTTCTTCCAGCCATCCTTGGCACTCAGGAGATCACTGGTCACTGTTGAATTTCTATGGTGCTGAGCAAGAACCATGAAAGGACAACTGTTTGAATTGAGCAGAGGTAATGGCTCATTGAAAACAGATGAGGAATTACAAATCATCTGTGACTAATGTGACATGGCAACCAATGTACAGATGCTGGTCAAACTACTCCAACAGTCACCTCCACCTGCATTGGACATTTGTTTCACAGGTTGTCTTGCCCTTAGTAGAGATGGGTGCCCATCTCTGTAATTATCAGTGTTTCTTGAGTAGCTGGTGGCTGACCCATATGAAATGTCCCTTCCAGTTAGTCAAATTTGTTGCCTCTACGACCCCCAAAATTCCCACCGGTTCAGAACATCCCCTATGATGTTCTCATGCCATCTTTCTACATCTTCTGATTTCTCATCAAGGTATTGAGCTACACACGCACAAATAATGTAAGCATTGGTTGAACATTTGTTGCTAGTATTGAACATACTTAGCCTCAATGGTTCATTATAATTGGAGGAATATGGCTATTTTCTCCAATATCATTCTGGTATATTTCATGAGTATTCTAGGGGAACCTATGATGGCTTATTTGCATATTGGGATACTCGATTGTCATTATCAGAATATCAGGGAGGCATATACCTATATGATGTTTGTCCTGTCTACAATTTCCTGTGATACTAACCACTGTTAAATCACTATGCATCTGCTGACTGGGATTACCCATGAACAACTCCACAAGAAGGGTTCAGGTGCTGTGTTTAGACACTTTGGCTCTACATTTGGATCGGAAATTTGGTGAGAGGTGGTGAAGTATGGTGATGGACTTAATGCAGACAAATGGAGTGATCTGTGCTAGTAAGTGTTGAGTGTTGTTTAATGTGGCAGACTAGGCTTGTGTTCAGGTTTCTTATGCTAAGATATTGGGAAGGGGTAGGAAAATAGGAGAATAATTCACTGGGTTTTCTGTGATTTTTGTTGTATTTATTGATTGGGAATATATTGCTCTATACTTGTTCTACTGGGAGCTGAGTCCCAGGTTTTGCCTCTGCTTAGGCACTGTTCCAGGAAACTGGCCTGAGTGCCAAATGGCTGGTGTAGTATTTTACACTCCTGTCTTAGTGTATAAATATTATAGGAGAATTTGGAATAATAAATTGTAATACTAGAAACATATCTATCGCCTCAGATTGATAGTTGGATGAATGTGCGATATTTGAGTCATAAATAGGACAGGGCAATGTCTGGCACTTGACCTTCAGTTGAGCATATAGCCAGTGTCAAGCACCAAAAATGCCAATGTTGTATGGGCCAAGTACTAATGCAAAGTACCAACTTCACAATGCTGGCAAGGTATCGGCCAAGTCCAGCAGACTGAGTGGGGTGGCTGGCATCATGTACTTGTGCATTGCACCCTACTTTCTATGCATGCCACTGATTTTAGAAAGAAGAGTAACTTGGGAGAGTGCTGAGAGTGTTGGCCCAAGTAAGGACTTCAGACAGGAGGATTTGAGGGTTGCAAAGTTGTTCTACATCCATGATCATCACAGCTTGGATGACTGGTGAGTATAGGGAGGTAGCCTGAAGTGACAATACAAGTTGTTCCATTGTAAAGACTGGTCAGAGATTGTGTAAATTAATCTTGGCCTAATCGCTTCCCCCCTGTTTAGGGTAGACATCCCATTGTCTAGTGAGTGTGTTAGGTTTAGCACCAAGGTGGCTGGGTCAGAAGCAGATTACCATGTTGAACTGGGAGAGATATTTGGACCATCAGACCTGCCGACAGGTGTGTAGCTTGGTCATAGAGAAATATTCCAAATTCTTATGGTCGGCGATGATATCAATCAGATCTGCTGAACCTTCTAGGTAGTGTCTCCAGGTCTTGAATGCTTCGAAGATGGCCAGTAGTTCCTTGTCATGCACATTGTAGTTCAGTTCTAGGGGGGTAAACATTTGGGAGTGGAGGGCAATTGGGTGGATGTCATTGTCCATTGGTGATATGGTGGACAGAATTGCAGCAAGGGCATAGTCAGAGGTATCGGTCTCAATGATGAGTTGGGATCCTAGGATCCACTGTTTTAGGACCGGGGCTGTTGTCAAGTACATGTACCAAGTGTCCAGTCATTTGGCAGTACCGACCGGACAGCCAGACTACATTCACATACATGTACCCATCCCACATGCAAGTCACTTGGTATGCCAGTCTCAGCTTGGCACATCCATCATCTGTGTTCTTTGTCCCTATCCTACATCCACTCTGCCCCTTTCACCATCCTTTAATCCTACCCCATCCACTCCTTATTCCTTGACCTGCCTTACCTCAGGACATCCTGTCCTTGTTTTATCCTGGGCCACAACCCTATTGTTTTATAGTCGGGCACTCCTTATTGTCCTATCCTTGGCTACATTTCTATTTTTATATTTCCATTGTCCCATCCCCATTTTCATTCCTTCATTCTAATTTTACTGGTTGTGGACAATATCCTCACATGCTTTGCATACCTTATTGTTCCACATTCCTTATTCAACATGTCACTTCTTAACCTATATAAGTAGGACATGCGTGTACATACTTCCTCATTCTGGGTATTGACTAGGCTTAGACCCCTTGTCCCCTCTTTGCTCTGTCAAGTCCTCTACTCAGGCCAGCACTTTTGGCACCCCCCGAGTACTTTCTCTGTCCCAAATTGGTGGCACACGTGGCAAGTAGGGCGGAATGCACAAGTACATTGAAGCCAAAGCCACTACTTCTGGCTTGCAGGACTTGGCCATTACCCATCTGTATCTTTGGCATTACCAGAGCTTGACAGCTGTAGTGAATGCCTTTTTGAGCATCTCAAAGGATGTTCTGCATTTGAGTAAAGTTCCATGGAGTGTCTTTTCATGTGAGATGGGTTAGTGGAACTGTGATGTCAGAGTAGTGGAAGATGGAGCATTGATAGAAGTTTGCAAAACTGAGGGCTTTGGCCTCTCCTTCTGGATCATGGGGGCCAAAGCTGGCTTTTAGTTTGGAGACAAATTCCTGGTAATCATAGAGCCACTATGGGTCTTTTTTGGAGGAGAGGCCTGGTTCAAAGTAGTCCAAGGCAGTGCCAGTTAAGTATGACAGTACATAGGTTACTTTGGCACTGACAGAGTCAAAAGCATCAGGGCAGTCTCAAAAGTTCAAGGTGCACTTCACTAGGAATGGTTGAAGTTTTTTCACATCGGAGCCATTGAAGGGGTTGGGGTCCTGAATCTTGGTTCGAGCAGATGACTTCTTTGAGCCTGACAGATGGTTGGCTAGCATGGCAATGGCTTCTGCCAGGTTTGGCTTGTCATTTGTATTGTCTGAGGGTGGCATAGGAAGCTCTATAAGGGGATTTGATGAGTGTTCGGATGGTGAGTCTGGGGCTGGTGGAGGGTTTGGTGGTGTATGGACATTGGATTCTGTGGCAGGTAAGCTTGGAGTCAAAGATGCATGGTGTACCGAAGCTACTCTAATTGTTTGAAGGGCTTAGATTCAAGCACTACTTCTCATAGATGGTCAGGAGTGGGAGTTTGAACATACTGTTAAGTCCAAGGTTGTATCAGGTCCAAGCTGACATAAGTTGGTCCAAAGTCATGTGTTCAAAGTCTTAGGGACTTGGCTTCAACTTGTGTGTTGTGCCCTCCTTGATTGTCAGTCTCTTATTTCAGAGGTTGGGAGGCACAGAGGTTCGGAGTTCAGAGAGTAAGTGAGTGGGAATACTAAGTTGATATTCAAACTAAGGTATAGTACAGAAGTATGGAGGTATTTATACATAGCAGTCCTTATTGTAACTAATTAGGAATATGCAAGTGTATGGGAATGAGGAATTCTCTAGTAGATATGAAGGGCCATCAGACCAGGATCAGTACAAAGGATTCCAAACCTCTATCACTCAGAAAATAACTCAACAAACCAGTCTTGAATTGACTACCAAAAAAATATAATAATTTTGGCTGACCATTTAAGAGTGAATTACTCAAAGTAATTAACTCTTAAACTATCAAGCTCTTCAAGGCTGTCAGGTCTCGGTACTGCCGATGGTGCTGTCGGGACCGGCCAAGTCCTGCAGGCCAGTTGGGGTGGCTTGGCTTCAACATACTCGTGCATTGCACCCTGCCTCCTGTGCATGCCACTAACTTGTAATGGAAAAGATACTCAGGCGGATCCCGAGGGTGTCGGCCCAAGTAAGGACTTCTGAACAGAAAGAGGAGAGTAGAGAGGCGTAAACCTAGTTGATACTCAGACTGAGGAACTATATACACACATCTACTACTTATATAAGCTGAGAGGCAGAATGTGGAATAAGGGTGGCATAAGACATGGAAAAAAGAATAAGGTATGAAGACCATGTGGAGGTATTGTCCACAGCGATTAGAATAGAATAATGCGAGGGTAAGACAATGAAGTATAAGTGGGTGAGATTGTGGGAAAGAATAGAACAATAAGGAATGGCCGAGAATAAAACAATAGGGCTGTAGGTAAGTGGCAAAGAGTAGTGAATGTCCCGAGGGTAAGTGAGTGAGGGGAAGGACAGGGAGTGTAGGGATGATAAAGAATAGGGGGTTGGGGAAAGGATAATGAACCAGGTGATGAACCAGGTGTACCAAACCGAAATTATGCACCATGGGATGATATGAGTAAGGGTCGGTCGGCCGGTACTGCCAAGTAAGTCAGAGCACAGGTATGGTCGTGACAAAGGCCCAAGGAAATACTTCAAAAACACTTATTTTTTTGCTTATTTCTATTCGGACCCACAAGGACCCACAGCCAGGTTCCAAACACTTATACATAGAAAATGGCACCAAACTACTGGCTCAAGCTCTTAAGACTCAATTGTACAACAAATTCCTGAACTTAGGTAATAGCTATTACACTTTAGGTCAGCCCAGAAGCTTGGCTTATTTACTATTAATATTTCATGACTTGACCAGTCACGAGACTACTAGCCATGGGAACCTGACTCATTAATGACTACAGGGTGACTCGTAACTGCCACAGGCTTCTAGGACCTTCCATTCCTTTCCACACCCTTCTACTAATTTCAGGAAGGTCTTGCCTTATTGGGGAGTTACATAATCAGCTTAGAATTAGTATATATAGAGACTAGTTCTGTAGCGTAAAAGTAACTTAACAATCTATCTTACTATCACCCATAGTCTATCAGATTATCTTATGCATCAAGCACCCTTAGGTACATTGATCCAAAGGTCAGTGCCATGTTAAATCCACGTGTTGGCACTTAGCTAGAGACTTCTGGAAGGGTTCGGGGGGTTCCGATAGGGTTCCAAGGGGGAGGTTCATATTCCAAGGGTGGGTGAGGATTGGGATCGGATCGGAATCAGAATCAGAGTCGGGGGGACAGAAGTCAGGAATGCCGGGAGTCTGGGGGCAGTTCACGGTATAGGGTGGTATGAGTGGTTCGAGGTCACAGGGACTTGGCTTCAACTTATGTGTTGTGCCCTCCTCGATCGTCTGTCCCTAATTTCGGAGAGTCGGAAAGTTTACCGGAAACTAATCGGAAACTATGACACAAATTAAGTCGATATTCGTACTGGTGAATAGTCCAGTCAACTGGAAGACTATATACATGCGACTATCCTTGTACTATCTTTGCCGGTCATAAAACAAGGAGAAAGGGAGTACAAGGGGTCAATATAAAAGAGAAAACAAGGGAGTGAGGTACGTGATGGTCCTGCACGCCGGTTATCAAGGTAATGGGACCTTGACTTTGGAGTCTTTGGAGGTTCGGAATTGCGGAACCTCGGAATGTATGTCAGATCTCCGGAAATCTGTTATGCAGGCTTTGGGCGATCGGAAGGGTCCCAGAAACGGTGCGGGTGGTTGTGGTGCTTAATGTGGGTTTGTTTGGCGGCATGGGCTATAACATACCACCCACTCTGGTATGTTGGTCAGAAGGCCAGTGCCACCTTCTCATAGGTATGTTGATCCAAAGGTCAGTGCCTCCCTCTCTTGAGTACGTTGATCTGAAGGTCAGTGCTTGATAAAGGGTTCTTGGTTAAAACATAAAAGGTATATAAAAACATAGTACAAGAACTAAATCAGATTTATAGAACATCTGTGGAAATAATCCTAGGCAAGGGTAGAATAATAGTTCACATACACAAACTATTATTCCTACACGTAATTGAAAAGGCCCCTGCCAAGGCCCCCTCTAAACAATTCTTTTTGGATATCAACCCAGACAGGCATCCACTTGCTCACGTCTTGTCAGAGAACTTGATTAGGCTTTCTTCACACCAAATTTTTGTCACAGTTCTTGGGTTACCTCATTTACAGTTCCAAAACAGCAAGGGAACAATAAAATGAACAAAAATGGGTTACAAAAGAAATCTACATTTGGTGTTACAATAAGACTATTGTCTGACAAGAAAAGGAAGAGGTCCGAGATCTGAGATGGTGCTGCCAATTGATCTTGGAGGTGATGGTGTGGCCTTGGACTTGGTTTAGGGTGATCTTCCTTACAGCACCCCAGATTGGATGTTTGAGGTATTGGAGTTATATGTATCAAGGATATAACAGGACGGGAGAAGCAGAAGTAATGGAAAGTGGACAATAAAGCACCGGGAACTTAGGGTGGTGGTCGGTCACAGTATTGAACTTGTTGACTAGTGGTTTGGGTGTTCAAAGTTAGAGGGACTTGACTTTAACTTATGTGTTGCACCCTCCTCAATTGTCTGGTCTGTCCCTAATTTCAGAAAGTCAGAAACACATGAAGGAACTAAGTTGGAAGTGAGCCAGAAACTAAGTCAGAACTAGGATGCAAATTAAGTTGATATTTGTACTGGCAAATAGTCCAGTTGACTGGGGGTTATATACATGTAACTACTCCTTGTATTGTCTACTGTCTGTTCTAAACACAAGGGGAGGGAGGAAATACAAGGGGTCAATAGAATGCAAAGAAGAAGGCACAGATGGAACAAAAAAATTATTTTGCAGATAGGCACAATGTATACTAGGATTATTTTGAGGGAAAATCATAGAGAAAGCCTCCAGTGAGGGAGCAAGTTTTATTTCAGATTCTATATGACCTGCCCACATTCAAGGGGTTCATATATGCACTGTTGCCACATATCCCTTACAACAATTCCTACCAACCCAGAAAGTCGCCAGAGTGGTTCTATTATGAGCAAACTCATTTTCCAATACACTCATGCATTGGGGAAACAGGTTTGAAGGGGTGTGTTAGAACCAGGGACTATTGAGTCATTTTATATATATCTTCAACATTCAAACTGCAATATCTCCCCCAACCATTCCCAGGTCAAGATGCAACTTTACACCGAAGTTCTATACATCATTAGAAACCTACATTAATATTTCCATGATTTTAGGAGAGCATTTTCCATGGCACTGTCTACCTGGCCCCATACCTAGTCCAAAGGGCCGGCTTACCTGATTTAGGCATGTTGGGAAGGGAATATACTGGCATGTGGTTTTACATTCAGTTTAATTTCTATTCTATTCTATTTCTATCCATTCTCCTGTGAAGTTTTCACCTATATGGTTTCCATGGCATATATGTGGGTGTACTGCATGCATGGCCACATTAGGCTGGCTTCTAAACTTCACTCTGTGAAGTTTTTGGCTTACCAATCACTTTCCATTTCAAATAAATACAAGACATATTTACAGTAGAATAATAACCAGAAAACAATGAATTATAACAATGGTTCTCCCCCCATCTCACTAGCCATTGGTGTTAAATCTGCATGTGGGGCACTTAGCTAGATACTTCCAGAGGTGTTTCTGGAGGTTCCTAATGGCTTCTGAGAGGGGGTTTGTACTCTGGAGGTGGAGGGACTAGAGGTCGCGGGTTTATGGACAGAAATGGAAAGGGGCAGAAAGATGGGAAGCACTGGGGGCCTAGGACTGTTCTTGGTATTAGGTAGTTCGAGTGGTTTGAGGTCACAGGGACCTGGCTTCTGTTGGGTGCAAACTAGCATCTCACCCCTGAGAGGTCAACCTCAATATATTGTATTATTATATCGATTTTGGTATTAAACTGTGCGCTTTTGAATTCTTTATTTTTCTCAATTTTCTTTGTATTTTTATCCTCATTATTGAGGAAGTTATTTTCGTTTTACTATGTACGATATTTACAGGCGCTTGTCCACACACGACGCGACTAGCGTGGCCGGCTCCCTGGGCATGGTACCGGCA